>JANBXA010000600.1:68990000-69197500 GCA_030556225.1 Cricetiscus sungorus | reverse complement strand
CACTTTATCTTCTTGCTATTCCTTTGGGCTCGTTCATTCCCTAAGCCTCAATTTCCTTGCCCTGTAACATCCAGGACCCCTGCTCTTCCTGTACAGAGGAGGGAGCTGAGGCACACTGGGAACATGCAGAGAATCTGGGTGTAAACCCTCGTCTGTGACCTCAGGCAGCTTACTGAACCATTCTGAGCCTTTATTTCTGCATATGCGCAGTAAAGACAGGGACTCACAAATCACTGAGAGGCTTAACATCAGGCCTGCAAAATGGATGTCAGAGTGCCTGGTGGTGGTGTCTGGTGTCATGCTGTGATGGGGCCTGTGTGCTGTGCATTTCCACTTTTATGGCATCACTGGGCATCACTCTGTCTAATTTACTGTAACTGTTAGAAGCGGGTTCTGGCAAAGTGGGTAACCCCAGCTTCCCAGTCAGGACCCCAAGATGCGCCAAGCCCCTGGGAAAGCCCCACATGGTATCTACCTGAAAGGTCCGCCTTTTAATGACTGGGGGTGGAGCCAGCCGCACAGAATTGAGGAGAGGCAACAGCTGAGGAGAGACGTGAGTTGGAAGGCCAGAGGGCACAGGTCAGAGGCCACAGGTATTCAGAATGATGTAGGAAGTCACCAAGAAGGCCAAGTGGAGAGAAGAGGAAGAGGGAAGAGAGATCAGTGTGAATACAGGAGCAGGGTAGATCTTGGGGGAGGGGCACCCCTGAGGCTCAACTCAAGGGGCAGACACATGCTGATCTTGCCTTTGGCAGCCTCAGCTGTCTTTTTGAAGGCATGGCCTCATAAGCACCCTGCCTCAGCTCTGGCTACTGGCTAGTAGCCTCCTTGAAATCCGGAAGAGGGGCTCTCCCTGGCCAGACCCGCCTCTGAAACCATGCCAGGCCACTCAGGCCATGTGACACTGCACTGCCACACCCAGGCCTGCCAGGTGGACAGTGGCTGCTAGGCTGAGGGTCAGGAGCCACAGAATGAGCTAAATTGGTGCTTGGAGCCAGACTGGCGTGTGGTCCCTGTGGGTTCCTTTTTGGTAGGACAAAAATGGCTGATGTCAGCGAATCTGAGGACCATGGTCAAGGGAAGCTAAGCCTGGCTCCTGGGGCTGAGTTGGCTGAGGGTGTGGCTGGTGAGGCACTCACTAAGTACCGCTGAGGCCTCATTCTGTGGCTGGCATGCTCAGAAAAGATGTCATGGGAATGGTCAACCACTTCTAGGGGGACAGGCAGCTTCATGGTCTCATTAGCTAACATGATTCTCATTTGGGATAATTTCTGCTGCTTTCTGTCTCCCTGCTTGGTTAGGCTGAACTGTATGAAGGCAAACGTTGGGGGATCAACTGCATATGTTTAAGGCCCCTCAGCTCACCAGAGGCCCCTGGGATGGATGTTAAGAGTCATAATCCATCTGGGCTGAAAACACACTCAGCTACATAATTAGGAGCCCACCAAGGGCCCTTCTCAGTTATTCCTGCTGCATACAGGGGCAGCTGCTACACCCTGAGCCATGCAGAGCCCCATCCTCCCATGCTGGGTATGTGCAATGTTGAGCTCTGTGTCTAGGAAGTATCTCAGCCAAGAGGGGCTGGGGTCCATCTAGAACCAACAAACCTTTAGGACCGGGTTGGAGCGCAGAGCTGCTAGAATGCCGCTTGGGTGCTCCTGGTTTGGGAGGTAAGGGGGCAGCAGAGATAGGGTCACATGGAGTAGGAGGGAGCCCACGCAACCCTGCTGGAAACCAGGGAACTTCCCACTCATTGCCTAGCCCTGTCCTTTCCTGCCAGGCTGTCTTGGAGACCTGTCAGCACTCCTGCCTCTGCCCACCCCTTGGAAAGCCATCAATCCCCCAGAGGCTCCCTGCTCTCATACTTTCTTTTCAATCAACTTGTCTGCCTGTGGGGTCTTCAAATCTCCTCCCATTCCTGCCTGCCTGTAGTCCTTAGACTATTCTTCTGGAACTTCCTATCGCATCGCCGCTCCCTTCTCTGTTCTTGTGCAGGGGTGAGGGGCAGAGAGCCTGCCCTCTGGACCTCAGCACTCCTGTAGACTCAATGGCACACTGCAGAAGGGCTTGCCGTTGTGCTGTCTCTGAGCCAGGGGATGCTGTCTTCCTTTTGGGTAATATAACCATCCTGCAAGCCCATCATTTCAAGTAAGCATAGCTGGCTTCTATTGTTGTCAGGATCAGGCTGGATGGAACAGCAGGGCCCTACCCTGAATAGGCCTATTCCTACCTCTTAGACACCAAACCTAGCACAGCTTCCCTCTGGTCCAAGGACCCAGATGTCAGGGACTGTTTTTCTGTGTCCTGAGAGCATTAGTAGAGGCTGGCCATGCTAGCCATACCTTCCCAGAGACCCTGGAGAGTCAAGTACATTCTGAGCCTGGTTTGTGGTGGGGGATGGGGGAGTGTGATGGGCTCTACCCCACCTGGCTGTAGCAACAGCCAGGGCAACAGACTGTGTGTTTCTGGGTACACTGTAGTCCCTGTAGGTGAAAGGTCACCTAAGATGATCTTCTTCATACTAGCTGCCCAGGCCTGAGCATAACAGGGGTGGTTTACAGGTTGTTTTACTGTGTCCCATTGGGGCTTCAGGGAGGAATCAGGGAAGGGCTGTGCTGTCAGGGCACAATTGAACATTGGGCTCCATATGCTTAGAGGAAGCCAGGAAAAGACAGGGTCAGGAGGGGTGGGGGAGGAGCCATCTCAGCCCAGAAATCATCTCACCCCACCATAATGCTCCTGCTGAGAAGGGTTTCCTGTGTTCCCAACAAGTAAGATGACACTGCCTCCAAGGATGCAGTGGCCAGATGATCTCCCCTCCCAGAGATGTGGGTCATCTGAAACCATGACTAACTCAAAAGTCCCTCATATTTGTCCAGGACTGCCAGACGTACGGACCACACACACACAACACACACACACACACACACACACACACACACACACACACACACTCTCTCTCTCTCTCCATATCCCACAGGGCAGAGAGGCAACAATCAGACCCCTGCAAGCCTCCTGGCCAATAGAAGGCAAAGTGACACACACATTCAGACTCTCAGATACTTGTTCAGCAGACAAACATGGTCACAGGAGTCTGGCTCCATTCAAATGGACACAACGACCACCTGACTCAGTGCTGAAAGCAAGTCATTGCTGTAGGGCGGAGCACACCACACCTTACACACAGGGTTGCAGGTTCCTCCCAACCCCACCCCCAGGGTAGTGACCCAGCTTCAGGATGGATCAAAGAGCCCCCTTAGCTTGAAGCATCACTCACCCGGTGTGGGTACTCGCCACACTGACCCTAGAGAAGGGACAGAAAGAGAGAGGCATTGGCACTTAATAGGGTTAATAGGGATCCGTACCCTCTTAACACACCATGTATCTCCTCGCCTGCCGGTACCACTGTCCTGCTTTGGGCCCTCTGAGATGAAGTGGACCCTCTTCCTTGCTCCTAACAGGAAGAACCAGCCCCTTGGGCCTGCCTGGAGGAGGCTCCATGGGGAACAGGGGTTGGACCTCACTACATGCCACCTACCATGATGGTAGGATTAACAACATGTCCAGCTCAGTTGTCAGTTCCCAATAACCCTGATGGGGCCAGCAGATTCTACAATGGCTTGTGGCTAGCAGGGCTCTGGGACGACCTCCCTTAAGCCAAGAGTGCCAGGCTCCTGCACCACTGTCCAGAGGTAAATCTTGGTCCAAAAGTGATGAAGACAGAGAATGTAGAAGGCCAGGAGAAAGTTAGGCCAGCAGGGTTCTAAGTTCATATCACAGAATGAAGGAACCCTGTGAGACAGCAGGTGGACAGGGCAAAACTGCATGAATCCATGTCACAGAGGGAAGGGACCCAGTGGGATGGCAGGCAGACAGGGCCAAACTTATGCAGGTCTTCAGACTTGGGACCGACAGTGGGAGAGTGTCATAGTTTTTCTCTTATACTAGGTATCTCTCAGATTTCTTTAAAACTCAGGTCTGGAAGAGGCCACTCTGACCGCTTTCTGCCTGATAGAAGGCTTTGGTCCTGGTGCAGGTCTAGGAAGCATCATCTGCACTTACCTTTTCTCCCTTTTGTCCCTGAGGGCCCTACAAAGAGAAGGAAATGACAGTGTCAGAGCTCAAAGCTCAGGCCACATGGTCCCCAACCTCCCTGCTGGAGACAAGGAAGGGAGCTACCAACCGGCTGTCCTCGGGGACCCGCCAGGCCCTGTGGAAGAAAACACATGTGTCAGTGGGTGGGTAGATCAGAGACACATGCCTGGTTGAGTTGAGACAGACATTAGACCTCTAGGTACTTCTCAGGCTGTCCCAAAGTCCTACAGGACAGCACTGCCTATGTCCAACTGTCTAAGGTGGTATAGCCTTATATGCTGAGCCTCAGTGGGTGTGGCCAGTTGGTCCCTGTCCCCTTCACTCATCCCTCCAGCCACTGACGTCTCAAGGGCCCTCTGCATGGGAGGCTTAGGTGTTAAAGGACCCTATATCCTGCACCTGGAGGCCTCAGGAGACCCCAACACAGCCTGCTTCCTGCTCTCCTGGCCATTAAACCAGAAAGTGGCCAGGAAGGAAGAAGGATGGGTGAGGTTGTCAGGCAGAGAGAAATCTGAGAAGAGGAGTGAGAAAAGGAGGAGAATATGTGAGGGCCAGCCACCCAGCTACACAGCAAGCCACGGGGTAAGACGTAAAGAAATGTAAACAGAGTAAAGATAGCAGTATCCCAGAGGCAAAAGGTAGATGAGACAACTCAAGAAAAGCTGGCTAGACACAAGCCAAGCTAAGGCCTGGCATCCGTAAGTAAGAATAAGCCTCTGTGTGGTTTGTTCAGGAGCCAGGTGGCGGGTGGCCCCTCGGGCAAGGGTTGAGCAGGTCAGTGCAACAGACTCTAGGTTTTGAGAGGTCAGTGGTGTACAGGAAGCTGGGTGGACACCCAAACCCACGTTCTGAGCTCCCTGGAAGGCACAAGGGGACTTGGCATTTCTGTCAAGGTTGCCTTATTGTGTGGTCCAAGGGAGGAGTAGGACTCCATGTCTGGAGAACTTTGAGGAGCTTTCGCTGCAGCCCTGGTTGAAGAGGTCCATGGCGATGTGTAGGTAAGAGGGCAGTGTGGGCTGACCCCTCTGGGCCAGGCTCTACAGACCCTCACAGGGCCAAAGACAGAGGGGCTGGCATCACTTCTGCTTCCCAGTGCCAGGAGAATGACAGCGTTCAGGCATGGCTCAGAGTGCGATCGTGGACGGCTAGCCATTTCCCGTCCAACACACTCTGAATTTGAACCCTTGCCTGAGCTTCTGAGGTTGCTGTTAGCCCTATGCTAGCTTGTGGGGACCACCTGAGGCCAGTCTTTGGGTCCCTGGGCATCTGGGTGAGTGTGGCAAGATGTAGAGAAGAGTCCCTCTCCTGCTTCAGACTCACAACTGGCTCTACCTCTAAACTAGGAAACTCCAAGCAGACTCACGATGCAGGGGCTTCAAAGTCCCAGGACAGCTCAGGGGAAGCCACTGCGGGCAAAGCAAAGGGCTGCCATCTCGAGGGAACAACCCACTGCCACCCTGAGCATGCTGATGTTAGTGTGTGTGGGAAAGCTCCACTTATGCAGTCTGGGAGTAAGCTAGTTACTAGCTGACCTGCTACGCTATGTGGCACCTGGATGTCTCCAGTGCAGGGGAAGGGCTTACCACTTCTCCCTGCATGATGAGGGAGGTGGTGAGGGGTGTACCATGGTGTGTGTGTGTGTGTGTGTGTGTGTGTGTGTGACTGATAGGTGGACTCTGACCCTTTCTGGGAGTGAGACCAGGCTGGCTCCCCACCTGTCTTATGAAGGAAAGAAAGTGGGGGTCTTACCGTCTCCCCTTTAGGTCCGGGGTGGCCCTGGAAGGAAAAGGGTTTCATGTACATTGTTTAAACACTGAAGCCCTTACCCTGCCCACTTTCTTAGTGTCACTTGTCACTCACTCATCTGCCCAGACCCTGACTTGCAGGTTGACTGGGCCAGGATTGTAGGACTGTCCCAGGTGAGTGAGCTGGGCAGAGCCCAAGCTGAGGGTCTACTTACCCTGAGAGTCCACTTACCGGCTTGCCATCAAGACCAATGGGACCCTGAAAGAGAAAGGCTAGATGCAAAGGCCATTCCCCAGGTCTCCTGCCCAGGAGGCAGCCTGATCACAGAGGGCTTCATGAAAGCTAATGTTAGGTAGCACTGAGGCAGCTGCTCCCCTGGTCCTGCCCCTTAGAATGTCCATGGGCTCCGAGGGCAGGGGTTAGAGGACACTCCCATGGCCACCTACGGTCACTTCCCTGGTAGACCTCTCCAGTGGCCTACTGTTGGCCCACATCCTGGTATCAAATGGGATGTATCAGCTGCAAGTTCACTCACTCAGCTCCTGCCAGGCTACCACTAGCTATATGGATGTTTTTGCCTTTTCTTGTAGCAGGGGCCCAGCCCCGAGCTACTGGCCCATTAAAGGTTAGAGTGGGTCCTTAGTGGCTAGAATCAGGAGGGAAAAATGTGGCCTCGGGGATCATCTTGGTAGATGCACTTTAACCCAGCCAGACACAGGGCCTTCCTACCTCTCCTAATCTGAGCCCTCTGCACTTACCGGAAATCCAGGGAAGCCTCGAGTACCCGGCTGGCCCTGTGAGAAACAGAGCAGTGAGGATGAGTGAGGAGGGGTGGAGCCACCCCTGTGCCCACCCCTGATTCTGTGTTGTCACTTGTACGCTGGCTATGGGAGGATGGAAAGGACAGAAAGGGCGTACCATAGCGGAGTTCCTGTAAGGACCAAGAGGGAAGGAAGCAGGCAACATCTGGGGATACGCCTTACTGCTTGGGCCCCTTGTGCCTTGACATGTGAATAGGCAATAATAGACCAATGGGACAGTCAGGACAGCGGAAGGCTTACTCTGATTTGCAATGAAATCCTGGGCCAAATTGGGTTCGTTTTCTTCATTTATAGGCAGTGCTCATGGCCACTAATCTCAGGATAGTTTGGAAGTCTACAGAACTTGCCTTCCAAAACTGTATGTTTTCAGGCTAGAATGGGTCAGATTGTTCCTACTTTGCAGGCTTCTGCCAGCAGTTGAGAGAGATCCAGGCTCATTCCATAAAGGTGCAGAGTGCCACAGAGAGTGTGTGTTTCCTGGCCACAGTCCCAGGGGCTACTGGTCATGATTCCCACCCAAGCAACACAGAAGTGTGGCTGCAGGTCTGAGAGGGTAGCAGAGAGCTGAGAAACCTGAAACCTGCTCACTTGGCTCCTCAGGACCCTGTAAGGGTTTCCCTGCCTCCTGTACCACTCAAGGCTCTAGCAAGATGGCTCAGCAGGTGAAAACTCTCACCATAAAGCCTGATGAATTCAGTGTGGTCCCTGGGGCCCACATAGTAGAAAGAGAAAATTGACTCCTGCAAATTGTCAGCATGCATGCTCACACAAGCACACAGGCACACACAGACATAGGTAATGATTATTTATGTTTTTTGTTTTTTGTTTTTGTTTTTTAAGACAGGGTTTCTCTATGTATCCCTGGTTGTCCTGGACTCACTCTGTAGACCAGGCTGGCCTCAAACTCACAGAGATCCCTTTGCCTCTACCTCCTAAGTGCTGGAATTAAAGGTGTGCACACATAACCTCCATAATTGTTTGTTTGTTTTAAAGATGAACATATCTTTCATTCCATCCCTGTGACCTGGTTACCTCCCTTTCTGTCTCCTCCAGGCCTCTCCATCTGCCCAGAACAGTGGCTCACCTGCTTTTCCTGAAACACATGCCAGCTCTCAGCTTGGGATTCCCTCAGCTTACATGGCAGATCCTCTTTGCAAGTATGGGCTGTTGGGTCTGGCAGGCTGAGTTCTAATGCAGCCTTCATCCACAACTGTGTAATGCCAAGACATTGTCTAACCTCTACAAGCTTCAGTTTCCCCATCCCTAGAATGGGAATAACCATGTAATCTCATCAGGCCACATAACTACCACAAATTCTGCTTGTAATGCCTCTGGAAATAGAAGCTCTCTCTACCATGGACACTTGTTGAATTAAGCTGATCAGAGGTGTACCAGAAACCAGACAGACTGCTTGTGTTTATTGTATGCCTGCGTACATGTTTGTGTGTGTTTCTGTGTGTGTGTGTGTGTGTGTGTGTTCATGCAAATGCAGGTATGAGTCTAGAGGTCAGACTTCAATGTCAAATGTCTTCCTCTATCGTTCTTCACATGAGTTTTAAGGACAGTGTGTCTTTGCTGAACTCATCGCTCACTGATTTGGCTAGACTAGCTAAAGATCCTGGGATCTTCCTGTCTCCGTTTCCGGCGCTGTGTTTAGACACATGCCACAGTGCCTGGCTTTTAAACTGTGTGATGGAGACCTGAACTTAGGGACTCACTGTTCACAAGGCAAGCATTACCCACTGAGCCATCTCCCCAGTGTCTTGGGATCCATGGAAGTCTTAATCAAAAAGCAGTTCAGGAACAGGACCCAGAGCAGGGAACAACGTCTCTAGACTCGTGTGCTGTGACCCTGAAATATTTCCAGGCTCCCTGGATCCTGGATCTGTGCATGGAGGTATCCAGAGGCTTCTGCACAGGTACCATGTCACCTATGGCCAGGTGGCACAGGAGGCCCTTGCCATGTCAGTTCGGGTACCGGTCCACAGGGAACTAACTAGCTGAAGTCAGCTGCAGGCTCACGATGGACTTGGGCAAGTGTCCAAAGGCAAGAGAGTGGCGACACCACTCATATGTCAGAGGGCCCTGGCCTCTGCCCTTTCAAGGATAAGGGTTGCTAAGAATAGGCCTAAGGAGAAACCGGGAAACTGTTGCAATGTTATCTCTGAAACCTCCCAATGTAAACTTTCTGTAACTGCTTTGGACACAGAGGCCAGAGGAAGAGGTCAGGAGGAAAGGATTCCAAGAAGCATCTGCATGGCCATCTTAGCTGATATTTACATGGCTAGGACAATCACACGCTCTGCTAACTACAGTGCTGGCTCTGGTAAGCAATGTGCATCCCTCCAAACCAGGGCCAAGTCTGGGACTAACCGAGGCTTTTTCAAGGCTCTGGGGAGGAACGCTGTCACTGACCACATGGAAATGGGATTCTGCTTCCTGGAGAGGTTGGGCATGGAGAGGGCAATTGAGGAGTCTTATAACTGGACTGTAATTTACATCTCAATTTATGCTGAGCTTACGGCCTCTTCCAACGTTTTCTGGTCATACTGATTCCAGGCTGGGGAGCTGGCTGTTTGAGGCAATGTATTATTATGGTGTATACTTTAATATGTTAGACTAGCATTATATATTATTTATGTAATATGTATTATGTAAAGAGTATAAATAAGCACATATATTTGAGGCAGGATCTATGTTGCCCAGGCTGCCCCTGAACCCCTGAGCTCAAGTGGTCCTCCTGTCTTATCCTCCTGAGTAGCTGGGATGGCAGGCTTCTCAGTGCCTGGCTTATACTAATCTTTTCTGTAAGGTTGTTCATCTTTTCTGGCCTGGTCTGAGTAGAACTATTTGTTAAGAACAGCTCCTTACAAATGCCACCTAACTCACCTTGCCTTTGAAGTGTTTATCGTTGTCTCTGAATTGGTCAGCTAGAATCGTCATGTTTAGATAGATAAAATTTCCCTGTGGCTTCTGGGGTTTCTGCCATGTTCAAAGAGGCCTTCTTATTTGGAATTATAAAGCATGTATTCATGTTTTGCTCATATAGTCCATGGTTTCATGTTTGACCGTGCTCAGATTAACTCAAAATATCTTATTCATTGGCATCTGTCTTGATAGATTGGGTAGGATAGAGATTTACTATCAAGAAAGAGCCAGGGGCTGGGGAGGTGGCTCCACTGGTAAAGCCCTAGCTTCATACACTGATGATCTGAATTTGATCCCTGAAATGCATGGAAAGGCAGAAGGAGAGAGCAGCCTCCATGAAGCTGTTCTTTGATCCCCCGCACGGCATGCATCACAGCTGGCATGCTCACACACTTTATGTACACACACACACACACACACACACACACACACACACACACACACAGAGAGAGAGAGAGAGAGAGAGAGAGAGAGAGAGAGAGAGAGAGAGAGAGAGAGAGAGAGAATCAAAGTTTCTATTTGCCTCTTCCCCTAGGAATGCCACAACACCCATTTCAGAACAATCTGCCTTTTCTTTCTACTGTTAAATGACACTTTTATCATAAATCAAATCCCCACAGGCGTTTGGTTTGTTTTCAGTCCTTCTCTTCTGTACTAGCCATTTGTCACAGTTGCCCTATTCTTTTTTTCCTCACAAAGTCATGAGCTTACGTTTTTTTTTTTTTTTTTTTTCCCTGAATGAACTTCAGCATCTGATTGGACAACCAGTGCTGGCAGCATTCACCAGGGTGAGGCACACATTAATAACATTTATGCATAAAGGATCTATATATGAAAAGGGAAAATAAGCTACATCCACCTATCCCTGAAATCCATCTTGCTCTGAGGCACCTCCCCTCCCTGGAAACACCTACCCCTGCTCCTGGGGAAGGCGCTGTCTTGCACTGTGTGACTTAGAAGTGTGTGGTGTCCAAGATTTCTCTCTTCTAAAATTCATTTTGATCGTCACCCAAACCCACCATGTCCACTCCCAATGGCATGCACAGGAACATTCTCTCTCTCTCTCTCTCTCTCTCTCTCTCTCTCTCTCTCTCTCTCTCTCTCTCTCTCTCTGTGTGTGTGTGTGTGTGTGTGTGTGTGTGTGTGTCTATATGTGGATGGATGGATGGGTGGGTGGATGGATGGATGGATGGGTGGGTGGATGGGTGGGTGGTGGGTGGGTGGATGGATGGATGGATGGATGGATGGATATATGGATGGATAAATAGATACAGCTACAGCCTGAACCAGGGCATTTAAACAGCACTCATGGTCACTTCCATTCAATGTGCTCCCACTGAGCTCAGGGACAGGCTACCTCTGTGAGCTGTGTACTATTGTGTCCCTCATCCACTTTCCACAACCCTATGGGCCCCTATGGCCTTGGGATACAGTTCCTGAACATCTGTGGAGTCCTTCATGCAAAACCCTCTCCAGCCTCTTTCTTGTTCCCATTCAGTCCTTTTTCTAGGTGCTTCTCCCAGCTCAGGAGCTTGACACCCCTCCTGACCCTCTTTCCTGGGTGGACTCTGTAAGACCTTGAATGTAGTCCAGTTATCCCTTCCCCCTAAAGCCTTTCCTTCCTGGACTGTCCTGACCCAGTGGTTTCCTTCCTCTGTGACCCTTCTACTTCCTACTGCAGCAAATGAGATTCCTATCGTGGGCCTGGAGGGCAAGCAGGCAGCATCCCATCCCCCACCCCAAACCTGGCAGCTCTAGGTTCCTGACAGACACTCAGCAGTACGTGTGTGTGACACTCAGCAGTACCTGTGTGTGTGTGTGTGTGTGTGTGTGAGACACTCAGCAGTACGTGTGTGTGTGTGTGTGTGTGTGTGTGTGTGTGTGTGTGTGTACACTCAGCAGTACCTGTGTGTGTGTGGGGGGCAGCTCCTCAAGGGTGAGGGTGGGAGCTCATGTCCTTCCTACTGATCTCCGAAGAGCAGCTGGGGAGCTCCTGCAGGGGACGGGCACCTTGACATGCAGTCATCCCTAGCTTGGCCATGACCTGCCTAGTACCTTGGGGTCTGGTATCCCACTCTGTTTCAAGGGCTTCCATGAGGACACCCAGCCACTAGGTTCTAACTCCTTGTACCACTCGAATGGGGGTCATCCTTCTCCAAGTGCCTGAATGGCCCCTTTTGCTTGAACTCTTGGTCATCAGCGTGGGCAGGTGGCCCTTCAGAATGGCAAGGCTGGAGCCAGAGCAGTGGTGGCACATGCCTTCAATCCTAGTGCTTGGGAAGCAGAGGCAAGTGGATCTCTGTGATTTCCAGGCCAACCAAGGCTACACAGAGAAACCCTGTCTCAAAAGAACCAAACAGCAACAACAAAACTTAGTTCTAGGATAGCCAGAGCTATTACACAGAGAAACCCTGTCTCAAAAAACAAAAAAACAAAACAAAACAAACAAACAAACAAACAAACAAAAAAAGGTGGCAAGGCTGGTTCTGACCAGCAGTGTTTATTCTGGGTCCTTCCTGATGGAGTGGACAGCCACTTGTCCTCATGTCTGCAGCTGCCACCTAAGACTTGCCTACTTGACCTCTGCTCTTAATGTCAAGCAGGCCTTTTGTCTGCCTGTCTCCTGCTTCCACAGCAGGTGCAGCTGAAGGGCAGCTTGGTGTCTGGTAAGGACTCAGGGTGGTGTAGCCTTCTGGCTGATGGTCAGTGGCCAGTGTCGGAGGACTCTGGGCAGGGTCAGGACACCAAGTGTCACAAAAACCAATGGAGGCACCAACAAGGACCATCATCTCCCCCTCAATGTGAGGCTTTTATAGACAGTGACACTGTGAGCTGGAAGGGGCTGTTGGGACAGAATCTCACTGATGGCTTATGAGCCTGGTAATCAATGTGGGCACGAGATTCTTAAGTTCGTCCTGTGGTGTGCCGAGGTGTGGGGAGGCCTAGCATGTGATTGGTGCCTGTGAATTAGTCACTGTGACTTCTTGTTCCTCTACTCCAGCAGGTCACAACCCTTTTGGGGGGTCGCATACCATATGTCCTGCAAATCAGATATTTACATTACTACCTGTAACAGTAGCAAAATTACAGTTATCAAGTCGACGAGACAATGTTACAGCTGGGGGTCACCACAGCACAGAACTCTATTGAAGGGTAGAGGTGTTAGGAAGCTTGGGAACCACTGCACTATTCACTGCACTTCCCCACTAGCCCACTCCCTCATTGTTTCCTGCTACCCCTGCTCCCTCATCATATGGAAAGGTCATGACCACACAGGACCCTGGCCAAACCCCTTCTCCTCTATGAGCCCATGTCCTCCTCAGAGGGACTGTGGTAGATGATGCTGAATTCCTGCCCCCTCCCTGACACTGGTTCTATTAAAGCTGTGTAAGCGGGGACCTTGGGGCCCCATTCCTCCTTCTACCCAAAGCTGTGCTATCTTGCTGAATCCACCACCCACATGCCAGGTGGTCCCTAAGGAAGCAAGTCAGAGGGAGGTCAAGAGGTGCTAATTAATGTCCAGGACCTGGTACTGACAGTGAGAAGGAGGCTTGGAGCATGGAAGGTGGGTTAGGGTTTCATTAGAACCAGGAGTGGGTGCTGGGGTCAGTGAACCTGGACTGTGTCATCTTCTCCTGCTTTTGGGAAGCAGAGATTTGTTCCAAAGAAAGCTGGGGCACCCACTCAGGGCAGGAGGCACTTGTCCCTTGTATAAACAACAGCTACCACCTCTCTTGCCTCCCAGCTGCTGGAGTTTTGTGGCCACAGGCTAGGCCCTGGAGCCCTCCCAGGAGGCAGTAATTTAAGTATATTTAGTCAGCCCACTTTCTTTAACATCAGCAGCAATGCTGAAGACCAACAGGGCTGACCACAATGCATGAAATGTCCACACCCAGAAGCCCATGCCAAGGCTCACCCTTATTCCCCGAAAAACTCTTCATTGAGTTTCCCAACCTCCATGCCCCCAAAAGAACAGCAACAACTTACAGGGGGGCCTCGAGGCCCAATGATGGACATCCCCGCATCTCCAGGAGCACCCTGTAGGGAGACAGAGGGTGGGTAGAAGGAAAGCGGTGTGAAAAGGATGCAAAGGGGGACAGGGGAGCTGGCATTTGGGACAGGAGATGCTACCTCGCAGAGCAAAGGGAAGCCAGAGATCAGTTGGAAATGGGGAGCACAAAGATAATGATTAGAACATTCTAGAGGACTTGATGTGGGCAGTAGGAAGCATCAGACATGAAGAGATGTGGGGGGGAGAGGTCAATGGGTTCAAAAGTGCAGAGAGCAGGGTCCATGACACTAAGGGGCAGGAAGGAGACACAGGAGACAGTCTCAGCAGTGACCTTCCACCTATTTCACCAGGCAGTACACGCTACCATTGATCGTTAAACAGGGATTACAAGAACCAAGGGTCAGGTCATACAACACCCTGGCTATGTGGGCCCAGCGCCTTGAGCCCAAAGGCTGGACGCCCCAGAGAATGCCACAGAAGGACAAAGGCCGAGCCAGTGCTGAGCCCCTACAGCATGTCCCAGAGCCTCTTGGCTGAGAGTCCCAGGTGATAAATACAGGGTGTGTAGATGCAGGGGTCCCCATCAGGAGTCCATAGCAAAGGCAAGAGGGGAATGAAGAAAAAGCCCAGGCCCGGAAAGTCGAGGCAGCTTTCTGAGCTGGCACAATCCCTGAGAGCTGGAGCTTGGAATGTTCTGCAGTCCTTGTGTGGAAGGGACTGAAAGGCATTTTGTTGAAAGTCCTACCTCACATACAGGCAGCAGTGATTTTAAGCTAATAACTGTAGTACTGTGAAGTGGTGGGCACGGTTTAGGGCAAAATGCATGCTTTGAAGGGGAACACTTCTCCTTAGCAGCTGTGTGATTTGAGATAAGCTAATTAATCTCACCCTTGGAGTCACAGCACACAGGGCTGATCTCCAGCTCTGTCACCTTCTAGCTGTGTGACAATGGGCATTTGATTTTCCTTCTCTGTGCCTAGTCACAGAGGAAGAGCAAAGCTTCCAGGAAGGGCTGTCAGCCTTAACTGGACCAATAGGAACAAGAACACTTGGAGTGCCTGAGGCTGGAGTGTGCCGAACCTATTACTGTTAGCATTTGTTGTTACATTGGGGATGGGATACTCTGTTGCAGAAGCAGTGTGTGTGTGTGTGGGGGTGGGTGGGACTGGGGGGGGGGGGGAGTGGGTCTCATGCCTGAATCCCAGCTCTCAGCAGGCAGAGGCAGGAGATAGGAAGAACATTATGAGTTTTAGGTCAGCCTGGGCTACACCGTGAGTTCTAGCCTAGCCTAAACTACAAACCAAACCCTGTCTTAAAATGGGGGAGGGGCAGAACAAAAAAGGCCCATAGTACTAACATGCCCAGTATCTGCAAGAAGGGAAGAAAACCAGAGTTCCAGGAATCCCAGGTTCTGGTCCTTGCTAGTGTTACAGCTGAGGACGTCGGACAAAGCCAGCTTTGCCTGAATCTTACTTTCTCTTCTGTTTGGATAGGTTATGCTTTGAAATCTCCAGAACCCACCACATTGCTGTTTCAGGATGCCCCCCTCCCTATGCTTCCCCCATCCCAGAACTACTGGCTTCCCAGGCAGGGTGGAGGGTCCTCTCTGTGACTCTGCACCCCATCCTGGGCAGTCCCAGCAACACAGCAATGACAGGCCAGTCTTTTCCTTGGTGGTGGGGGTGGGTGGGATGACAGCCCACAGCTAGGAATCAGAGCAGTGGGATCCATGGCATGTGGTTACTGCAAGTTAGGGCAGACTCACTGAAATAGAGCAGCTGGGAACTTGCCTGGGCATCCCAGGGCTCCACACCAGGGCGTGGAGGATGTTAGCCTGAAAGCCTCCCAGTAAGAGGCAAGACTGGGATAAAGTGGAGGGGACAGCAAGGACTCACCTTCTGGCCCGGTTGACCTTTGACACCCTGGGCAGGCAGCCCCACGAAACACAGGACATGGGGTAGATTGGGGGGGGCATGGAGAGAAAAAAGAGGATGAGAGGCAGACATGGACACAAGGATCCGTGTTAATGGCACAGCAACTGAACAAAAGAAATCACCGTGAAATAAGAAACACAACGCAACAAGACACAGATGCAGACACACGACAGCCATCGCAGCCAGCAAGCATGGCCAGCTGCTCTACATCATTAGGAGAGAAACAGGGGAGCTTGTCCAAGTTCTGCGTGCACACTGTGAGTGAGCAAGTGAGTAAACGAGTACACACACACACACACACACACACACACACACACACACAAGAGAGAGAGAGAGAGAGAGAGAGAGAGAGAGAGAGAGAGAGAGAGAGAGAGAGAGACTCCCAACCCAGTCAGAAAACCTCCCTGAGTAGTCAAGGTCCAATGGGCTATGGGCAGGTCTGGGAAGAAGTTCCCAAGGCCCATGATCATGACCCAGGAGCTCGGAAGGTCCCCCTGAACACTAAACACAGAGCCTTGTTGCACTTTGTATTTAGAGAAGTAACACTGGAACCTTTAGGGCTACCCATGCCAGATAGAAGGAAAGCCAGAGACGTGGGGGTGGGGTGGGGTGGAGGACAGAAGGTGGCTTGGGCCTGTAACCCCAAGCAGGAGACTGAAGCAGGAAGAATACAAGTTCAAGGCCTGCCTGAGCTAGAGAGTGAGTTCAAGGCCAGCTAGGGCCAACTTAGTGGGAGAGATAAAGAGGATTGGACTCAGTGGTAGGATACTTGCCTCATAAGCTCAAAGTTCTATATTCAATCACCACTACTACAAAAAATGTTGGCGGTGGTTGGAAGCAGTAGGCACAAATTATGCAAGGATGGAGGGTGAGTATACAAAGAAAGCTGAAAACCCAGCCAGGGGTCCCTTGTCACCATGGTGGCCAATGGATAGGCAGCTCCCAATGGACCAGTGGCGCCACCTTTGGTGAAGTATGGGAATGACCCAGGAATTTTACACCTTCTGGTCATTGGGCATGCCAGTCCTTATCAAGAGACTTTTGCCAGGACCCCTAGTGAGTAGCCAAATGGGCCATCCCACATTGAAAATAACACCAGCAGTGGGAAGCTACAATGGGCTGAAAGGGAGATTTGCCCAGGAGGTGGGAGGCTCCCCACCTCACCCCATTGCCACCAAGCAGGAAGCTCTGCTGGAGGGCGGGGTGGGGGGGGGAGAGACAAGAAGGAATAGCTGGAAGTACATTTTGCACTCAGCAGGACTTCCTGGAGGCCAGATGCTGCACCCTGGGGGAGAAAAAAGCTCCCAACACTTACCTAAGAGGAGCAAGACCATAGGTCAGTTGGCTTGGGTACAGGATCAGCCCCACCCCCTTCCTGGGTAGATTTTACCCATGAAATGGGATCTTTATGGCTGTAGCAGAGGCTGTGCTTCGCTTTGTGGAAGGATGGAAGGGTAATGTCTCATCTCTGAATGGGATCTGCATACAGATCCAGTGTCTAACGGGTGGACTGATGGAGCAGAACCACAAAGCAGGCAAAATGCCCAGTGTGTTGGTCCAGAATTAGTGTGAGGACTTCATGGAGGGAGCCAGGACTCCCACACTGCAACAGGCCTTGGTAGCCTTATGATACTGAAGAATGCCACAACACTGTTTGTACCCACTGACTTTTTCCAGCCTTGTTGACTGTGAGTGTATGTGTGTGTGTGTGTGTGTGTGTGTGTGTGTGTGTGTGTGTGTGTGAGGAAGGTGAGGGGGCAGTGAATAAGAGCTTTGAGGTTGCTGAGGTCCCCATGAGATAGCACTTTGGAAAACCCTATGCCAAGAACCTGGTAACTGACTAAATGGCATTGACTAAAATGATTCCCGGTACCATGGAGGTGGCTTCACAGCTCAAGTTGCATGGAGCACCTGTATTGAACTCTAGAATGTTCCAGACCCCTGGGGCATCAGTTTAAAGCCAGTCCCTCCTTTCAGCAGTGATATTATGGATAGACTGACAGGGTCAAAGGCTCAAATGTGGAGCCTGGTTGCTTGTGCTCAAGTAGCTGCTTACTCGCTTCCTAGTGAACAATCTTGAGAAAGACATTTACCTCCCAAACCTCCGGAGTGCTGGGGTGGGGTGGAAATTGTGCTTCTCAGCATGCAGTTCCCTCAAGGATGGAATGAGCTGATATGTGAAGGTTCAGTACTCAGCATGATGTCAGTACTAGTAAGAGTTGCTTAAGCCTTAGCTACTCCAACTCCATGCTTGCTCCAGCCATGCAAATTCACACACAGATGTCACAGTCATGCTTAAGGCCAGTACTGTCACAGAGATGAGAGTCATAAGCAAAGACAGCAATGACGGTAGAGGTGAAGGCTGATGCTGGTGGGTAGTTAGCAGTCAGATGAGGAGGGCAGCCCTGAGTGTGGCTGTCCTGACTAATTCAGAAATGCCCTTCACCACCTCAGACCTGTCTTTCTAGACCCTGGAGTCCTTCATCCTGAGGCTGACAGGACAACCCAAGTGCCAGGGACGCAATGCTTGGATGCAGCCTTCTCATGTCTTCTGCTCATCCGCTCTCACCTCCCTTGAACTCTTTCATCACTCCTCACAAGGGAAATATCAACTGTATTCACCTTTATGAGGACCTAGAGGAACTGCCTGGCACCAAGCCCTGACTTTAGTAGCTCTGAGTGTGGAGTCCATCCATAGAGGACATCCAGGGACATAGTGGTGGCTCTGAGGATGGTTGCATGGGCAGCTGGTACCTTGGGATGCTTAGGTATCACTCCATCCTCCTATGTGCTCAGCAATTTTCCTGTATTTTTTCCCTCTGATTCCTAATGTGTTGCAGAGTACTTAGTCCCTGCATCTCCATGAACACAATCCAAGCCCTCAGGAGGTGGTAGAAACACTGGTATGCAGGGACCTTCTGTATACTGTGTCTTTCAGCACACTAAGAAATTAAAAACGATAACTTGTATTAAATAGTACAAGTTTGACAGTATTTCCTAAGAGGTTGGGCAGATATGGTCGCTCTTGTAATATCTGACTAGTAGCTGAAGTTGTGTGTGCAGATGAACTGCAAGATGCTGTTTGGTACAGACTGGAGACTGGGATAAGATGTCTTCTCCCTCTTTCCATGGCCCTCCTGAAGTTGCCCTGGGCAACACCTCATCATGCATGGAAGACAAGCCAGCATGGAGAAGCAAGCGATGGCCCCCAAGCAGGGACATGTGGGCCAACTCACCACGCGTCCAGGCATCCCAATGGCTCCCTTGTCCCCCTGATGAAGGAGGTGGAAACAGTCAATGTGGTTGCCTCCTGCCAGGGAGTTCCATGTGCTCACACACCCCTGGCTTGGGGACTCAGCTAGGCAGCTTTGTTCGGGCAGCTGGGACAACATCTGGAGTGGCATTAAGTGTCACATGGATGTCACAGATGAACTGTCCAGGAGACCTCACTAACTAGTGTCAGGACCGCCATGCTTGGATGGAGCCAGACTTCTCATCTCTTACCTGTGGTTCTCCGCACTCAAGTATGGCGCTACAGAATAAAGGTCACAGCAGGAGGAGGTCATTGGCCTGGACCTCAGGTGTCTCCAAGCCCCTTTCTCCCTTAGGCAGCCCATCAGTGACAGCCAAAATAGTGACTTGAAGGCACAGACCCGGACTGAAGGGCGAATGACTTGGCTGGGTCTGTCCGTCTGTTGGAGCCAGGGAAGCAATGCCCATACTCTCCCACTTCTCCTCCTGCTCTGCGGTCGCACCCTGCCCCCTCTCCTCACAAGCTGCTCCAGCATGTGGAGTCACATGCTTTGTTTTGTAGCCAGGGTTATTACATCCTCTAGCTCTGGAAATCTGCTTACGAAGTTTCACTTGTCCCCCATCAGCAGAAAATATTTTTTTGTAATCATAGGCATGCAGACATCATAAAAATCTGGGGTGGGGTCTCAAAGGATGAGGAGTAACAGGGTATAGAAGATGATGTCCAACCTCCTAGACAGGAGAAGATTGTCCTGAAGTTCCCCTAGGGTGTGTGTGTTGGGGGAGTTCTGGGGTGACTTTGGATCTGCTGATCCCGAAGAGGCAACCACAGAGACAAAATGCCTCCAGGGATAAGCGTCATCCCAAGACACATGTGGGACACACAAGAAATGCTGTCAGTTCCTGTTAGGCTTACATTGTCAAGATCAAGGGCATCTATGAACAAAGCATTCTGCCTTTGCTAAGAATGGCACAGTGCTGGTTGGAAGCACCAATCATTTCCCCATCCTCCTTGAGTACCAGCCTCACTGAGTGGGAGATGGGGGACAGAGCTTTGAGGCTGCTGAGGTCCCCATGAGATGCTCCTGCCTTAGGCCAAGAACCTGACACTTGGTAAATGTTGGACAAAGTGGTATGGACTAAATCAAGTGGAAGCCCACAACGCCGTGTGTGGTTCTCTATGCATGTTTACTCTTCCTGTCCTTTACATCCCAAGCAGGACCAGCATGGGTGCACCTGCTGGTGGGTGTCCTCGCAGTCCTTCACATGGCGGCTCTGCCCCTCCCACCGAGGGAGGACACATCAGGCCTGTGCCTAAGTCAGCTCTGACTCTGGTGACCTCACACTTGGGCTTTTAAATGATATTCCAGGGTGTGTGGCTTTTGGATTATTTTTCCTTTCTTTTGGAAAATAATGTTATTTGCAGCCCTGGCCATAAAATGTTCAGGTTAAGGACAAGCATGGAAAGGCCAGTGGCTGGAAACTCATCAGCATCCTCTGCTCTGAGAATCGCCCCCTAAATGCCTTTTAAAGGTGGAAGCTGTAAGAAAAAAAATCCGCCCACATTCCTCTCAGTCACCTGATCATTGCCCTGCTTAGATTGCATAGGAACCAAGCCACTGTCTTGCTGAGCTACAGAACAGGGAGAATCTCAGATCTTGAGGCTGAGCCTTCTTCCATGTGTATTTGACTAATGAAAGTTACTGGCCATGGACTGATTCTAGGCACTGTTGGATTAGTCAAAAAAATTATAATTCACATCGAGAAGGTTCTAGAATCCAATGGAAGTGGCCTTTAGCAAGGGAGACAGGAAAGACAGGTATCAAAAGTACCCCCTGTAAGCCCTCCTCCCCAGCATCCCTTCCATTCCTGGCCTGAATACCTACTTCCTGCTTAAGTACTCCAACACTCATCTATGCCTTAACCCCCTTGATGGCTACAGCATCTTGCCTGAACCACTCCCTGCTCCAAAGCCCACAGTGTCTATATTCAGTCCTCATCTCATTTATCTAAACAGATAAACCTCTTAGAAAACTTTAAAGATGGTGTTCAAATAAACGTGGCATGGGCCACAAGAAAGTTGTATGTGATAATCCACTAACAATTCACTATTGGTAAACTTGGACAGCTTGCACAATGTACTTTACCCTCCTGAATCTGAGCCTTTGTCCTTCCATCACTAAAATGAGTTTGGAAATGCTCAATTCTCTTAAGTTGTTACTATTTTTCTCTGAGTTATTAAGCAATCATGGCTGGGGATGCTCAGAATTCTCAGCATCCATTAAAGCTCCAGGAAGTGATGGCTATTTAGGTGACTTTTACCCACTTTTGGTCAAAGTCCCTGTAGTTTCTCAGCCTTCATAAAGCAACCTGGGAGAAACAAAGGTTTTGAGTTCACCCTTCACCAGAGGGCACAGGGAGACTAGAACAGTAGTTTGAATGTCATTTGCCATGAAAGAGGATGGTAATGACCCAGGGGTTGACCAGTTGTCCCAGTCCCTCATTATAAAACTATTCATCTTGACAATAACTCCTGTGTTGGAAGGGTCTGATGTTGGGCCTGCATAATACATTAAGAGGGTTGCAAAAAATTGAAGCCAAAGACCCCAGGTATTCTCCAGTGTTGCAAGGTAGATGGCATGGAAGTGGTTATACCCTCAGCCACAGACTAAAGAGTCCAGAGGGAGGTCACACTCAGAGAATTGCGATAACTCACTACCCAACCCAGCCAGTCAACAGACTGAGAAAGATTGAGTGATGGGGCAGGAGTATGGCTCAGTAAGAGAGTACTTGAAATTGAAACATGCCAACACCCTGGGCTCTATCCCCAGTGCCCACATGGAAAGGAGGCAGAGAGAGAAGAAAAGCTACTTACAGGGAGTCCAGGTCTTCCAGTGGGGCCCTGAAATAAAGAGGTGGAGAGTTAACTTGACACAGGTCAGAATTATGAATAATTAATGGGGTAACATTGCCTTGATCAGCTGTGACCTCAGGGAAGTCTCCTGTACTCTAGGAGCTTGTCTGTTATCAAAAACAGGGATAGGGCTTCCTTTCTGTCATCCATCCATCTATCAGACCAAGTAACCAGGACATCCTATATGCCAGGCCCAGGTATAGGACAGAAAACAGAAAGATATGTCACTTCCCATGGCTCAAGGGTCACTAGGACTTTGCCTTTCACTAGCACACCAGTCTCTGAACCCTTTTGTCTGGCTCTCTGTGGTTCTCTGGGCACCATTTCTGCCCATTGGCCCTGACTCACCCTGCTCTACCACATATGAGAAGCCAGAGATAGGGCAGAGCCTGCCATCTGCTATGATGCCCCTGGTGCACAGGCCACATCTATACTTATGATATAGGGCCAGAGAAGGGCAAAACCCATAGAGTATAATGAGGGAGACAATGGGACTTGCTTTGATGCATGAGATCACATAAGATCATCTACTATGTGATGGGTCAGCACTAGGGTGGAGGGTGGGGGCCATTCTGCTTTCCTGCTTCCTGGGACCCAATAGACAAAAGTCTCCACAATGTGAAAAAGATAAGAATACCAGCTGGGCATATGCCAGCCTAATGTCATCCTGGCACTTGGGAGGCAGAGGCATGAAGATGATGAAGTCTAGGCCAGCATGGGCTACAGAGTAAGACTTTGTCTCAAAATAAGTATACATATAAATAAATAGAAATTATCCAAAAAACATCCTATCAATTATACTTTCCATCATAGCAATATATACTGGAAATCTCTCAGGTACCCACAAAATCTAGATAGTGGTATTTTTCTACAGCTGGATCCTGACCTCATATGGGTTTGACCCAAAAGAGCTGCTGAGGTATTATACTGACAGTTGCCTTCTTCCAAGAGGGGAAGATTTATGAAATACTCTCAGGAGCTAAATCTGCATGGATCAGTAGGACTAACATTGTGACAATGGCCATTCTACCAAAAGCAGTCTATAGATTCAATGTAATCCCAATCAAAATACCAATACAATTCTTCACAGAAATTGAAAAAGTAATCTTCAGCTTCATATAGAAGCTGAAGCTTCATACACACACACACACACACACACACACACACACACACACACATCAAACAAAAAACCCAAAAAATCCAAAAACCTACAACAGCTAAAACAACCCTGAGTGACAGAAGGACTGCTGGAGTATCACCGTTCTAGATTAGAGTTGTATTGCAGAGCTATAGAAATAAAAGCAGCATCGCCCTGGCATAAAGACAGACATGCTGATAATGGAATTGAGCTGATCAATGGGATTGAATTGAAGATTCAGACTCAGTTTCACACACCTATGGACACCTGATTTTTGACAAAGAAGTAAAAAAGTAAACATGGGAGAAGTAACTTCTTCAACAAATGATGCTGGTCAAATTGGATGACTGTGTGTGGCAGAATGTAAATAGATCCATATCTATCACCCTGCACAAAACTCAATTCCAAATGCATCATGGACTTCAACATAAGACCAGATGCCCTGGATCTGATAGAACACTAAGACCAATAGTTAATGAATGGGACCCCAGAAAGCTGAGAGTTTCTATATGGCAAAGGACACTGCAAAATAACAGCCTACAGAGTGGGAAAAGAGCTTTACCAATTGTTCATCTGATAGAGGGATAGTAGCTAAAATACATAAAGGACTTTTAAAAACCTGAACATCAGGGAACAAATAATCCACTTTTAAAAATGAGGTACCGATCTAAACAGAAAAGTTCTCAAAAGGTGAAACACTGAGAAATGTTCAACATCCTTTGAGATTTCATCTTACCCCAGTTAGAATGGCCAAGATCAATAAAGCAAACAACAGTTTGTGTTGGTGAGGGCGTGGAGTAAGGGAAACACTCACCAATTGCTGGTGGGAGTGCAAACTTGTACAGTCATTATGGAAATCAGTGTGGCAATTCCTTGGGAAATGGGAATCAATCTACCTAAAGGTCCAGTTATAACACTCTTACTATAGAGACACTTACTCATCCGTGTTCATTGTTGCTGTACTCATAATACCCAGAAATTAAAAACAGCCTAGCTGTTCAGCAGCTAATGAATGGATAATGAAAATGTGGTACATTCATACAATGGAATATTATTGAGCTGTTAAGAAAATGAAATTATCAAAGGCATAGATAAATGGATGGAACAAAGAAAACCCATCCTGAGTGAGGTAACCCAGACAAATATTGTATTTTTCTTTTATATGTGGATGTTAGCTTTCAAGTGTCCAGTGTGTTTGTTTTAATCCAAATAACCACAAAAGTTAGGTGCCTAGTAAAGAATGGGGGCAGGGGGCGGCGGAAAGTATCTCTCAAGGAAGGGGAAATAGAACACAGTATTAATGGGGGGTGGATAAAGGGGAAACCAGAATAGGAGGATTAAATAGAGAAGAGAATGGGAGGACATGGTAAAGGAGGGAGTAGCAACTAACACCAAAAGCCATTTGAAAATGGTATGGAAACCTACTACTGTAGACATCTTATGACACTGAGTAAAACCTTCAATCTAGGAATGAGTTATGTATTATTGAATTGTTGGCTAAAGGGGCCCCATGGGAATGCCCAACCATCACAAGCTATTGCCAAACCTATCAGTTGCTTTCCTCAACCTGATGGAAAGGGCCTGTTGCTAAAGACACTTATGCCACTGTACATAGAGAAATCAAGCTGGTGTCTAACTAGAATCTTTACCCTAATGACTAGTGTTTATGGTATTGGAGGGTACTCTGCACATTACTGGAGGAGACAGGTGAATACCAACCCAGTTCTGAACCCTGAAACTTACATCAGCAACCTGCCTGCAAGATAAGCTTGTGCAACGGTGGTGCAGATGCTATGGGAGTAACCAACCACCACTTTTTTTGGGGGGGGGACTGGATTTAAGACCCACTCCATGAGTTGGAACACCTGACACTGCTTAGGTGGCCCAAAATCTGAGACTAGTTAGGTTGTGGGCCTAGGGGAACCTACTTATTATTTTGATAAAGGGATACAGCAATAAATGACATACTGCTATACCCATAAATCAGTGCCTTGATCAACCCACATCAGAGAAGCTGCTTCTGGAGGTAGGTGGTAACTAACACACAGACACACACTGGGAAATATGCATAGAGTGATAGACTCTGGAGCACTCAGTCCTAAATGGGGCGTCTTCATGGAACCCCTCCCCTCAAGGCTTGGGAATCTACGTAGACAGAATCTAAGAGCCAGAGGTAATGGATGACCCCAGGGAAACAACGTCTCCCTGACACAACAGGACTGGAGCATATGAACTCACAGAGACTGTGGCAGCATTCACAAAACCTGCATAGATTCAAGCCAGATGGGGCCCCAGAACTGAGAGGGAAAGAAGACACAAGGTCTCCACTTCTGATCAAGAATGCATTGGCAATTGATAACCACTGGTAAAGGGAAAATCAGTATTTTCTCCAATGGAGTATTATTGGGTACATCAACCACACTTTGGCACAGGCCACATGCCCAGAAGTACTTGGCCAGAATAAAACAAACTCAGGCATTTTTGTGGGCCTTTTGCTTTGTTTAGGCATTGTTTTGTTGTGCTTTTTTGTCTTATGGGTCTTTTGTTGGGGACCAAGAGAGGGGGAGAGTCTTTTGCTTGCTTATTTTGATTTTTGTTTTTGTGGGTTTTTTGTATGTGTTTCTTGGTTGTTTTTATTTTCATTTCTTGTTTGTCTTTGAAAGTGAGCGAGAGAGGAAAGAACATAAAGTTGGGTTGGTAGGGATGTGGGGAGTATCTGGGAGGAATTAGAGAAGGGAAGCATGATCCCCGAGCCTGAGCCCTGCCACACAGAGTGGGGTCCAGCACTGGTGGAGGTGTTTAAGGAGCAGAGATAGAATCTTCTGGATCAGGAGCAATCACTGTGTAGCCACCCCAGCTGTGCTCAGTCTTGGCTCTGCACTTACAACCCGAGTGATGAAGATAACCTTAAGTAGCTTGGTTTCTCTGTGCCTTCCTTTGCTGAGCTTGAAAATGGGAGAACAGTAACTGCACAATTTCCTGCTTTTTATGATGACACGGAACTTGGGGACCTGTATAGAGTAGCTGCAAAGCAAATGCCAGCATGAGCCATTATCAGAAGGGGACAAGTGATGAGGCACAGTGATGGGAGATGTTATTCTGTATATATGTTTCTCATACTGGTTAATAAAGCACTGTGGCCAATAGGAAACAAGATAGGCGGGGCTAGGAGACCAGGAGGAGGAAAGAGGAAGTAGAGGGAGGGGTGGTCAAGATGTAGAGCGTGGAGGAAGGAAGACGCCAGCCGCCAGCCACGGCTCCTGGATAAGATGAGCCACGTGGAAATAATTAGATAAGTAGAAATGGGTTAATAATTAAGACAGAGCTAGCCCATAAACAATAATGGTAATTGGCCAACAGGATTGTATCAAATACAGAGTCTCTGAGTGTTACTTGGGGCTGGTGCATCTGTGGGCCCAGACTGGCGGGCTGGCGGAAACATACATGCTACAGCACAGGACCAGGAAAAGCCATGTTCTGTTGAGTTCCAATACATTGCTACCTAACTATTGACTGAGTTTTGCAACAAACAAACAAACAAACAAAAACAAAACAAAAAAAAACCTGATTTATCTTTTTGTATGGACCAACAGGGAGCTTAAAGCCCAGCTTTCCTGCCTCTTCTGTTCTGCTCCCCAGCCTTATTCCCACACCTAGTTTGTTCCAGTTTGCTTCCTATTGCTGTAATAAATGCCATGACCAAGGGGGAGGGTTTATTGGGTTTACACATTCAAATATCAGTCCATTGTGAAGTCAGGGTAGGAGCTGGAACAGGGGCACTGCTCACTGGTTTGCTTCCCATGGTGCGCTTAGTTTGTTTTCTTATGATGTAACTCAGGACCACCTGCTCTAGGGAAGGATCATCCACAGTGCACTAGGTCCTCTCCCACACCAGTCACTTTTTCAGCCAAGGGGCCTCTTCCCACATGATCCTAGCTTGTGTCAAGTTGACAAAAACCCAACTAGTACATAATTTTAAATCCCTCCCTCCCAAAATGAGCTGCGTTAGAAATAAATAAAATACATTAATCAACAGGAATTACAGATTTTTTAAAATCAGAGGGTACTGTGTGCTCCTATAACTGAAATAATGAGAAGGGGACGGGGGAGACAGGCATCTGCCTCAGACACTAGGGTGGGGACGGTGGGGAAGTCTAATTTGCTACCCTTTGCTAATTCCTGCGGCCACATCAATGCATGTTCCATAGTGTGTGCCAACCTTGTGCCCATGGGAACCTGAGTGCCCCCACTGGAGCACAGAGCCAGCCCCTAGGAGACAGCCCACAGGGCAGCACATGGTCATCTGGCCATCAGCATCCTTCCTTTGCAGGAAGCCCCCCATCCCTCTGCCTCCTTCTGTTCTCTCGTCTTTTTAGTGAGCTGGGCAAGGACCTGGAGCCTCTTATCTGCATCAAACTTAGAAGTTCAAAGAACTACCTGCCTTACCCCTTGCGCCACAGCTCAGGTAAGTAGACACTCTACGTAGGAATGTGTACCCCACTCCCTTTGCCAGTCCCCAGAATCCAGGAGCGACAGTACCAGTACCCACTCTGGCCAGGAACACGACAGACAGGGCATGTTTAGCTCTGTGGATGCTAAAGTTCTTGCCACCTCTGGGGGTATCCTCAGAATGAGACAGATGTGCACTCTTGCAAAAAAAAAAAAAAAAAAAAAAAAAAAAAAGACAACGTCTTAGGTAGCCCAGGCTGGCCTTGAATTCCCTATGTAGCTGAGGTTGAACTTGAATTTTGGATCTTCCTGTCTACATTTCCAAGTTCTGAGATTTATGCTGGGGATTAAACCCAGAACTCCAAACATGCTAGGTACCAGCTCAGCCATATCTCCAGCCCCTGCCATCTATTCTGGAAGATATGTGACAGGAATGACCATTTGATGCTGGCAGGATTCTTGGGGATGGGGGCAGGGATTTCAGGGTAATCACGGTGTATTAAATATGGTCTCTTTAAGAACCAGGTGCACTGGTTTCACAAGTAGGGTACTCTCTTCCTCTGGCTTCCACGGGCTCCTCACGGTCCCAAAGCCACCTCCTAGCAACTCAGGAGGGAGGAGGTGGGGTAGATTTCAGTAACCTTGAGAAAGATCTGATGTGGAGTGGCTGGGCCCTTTCAGAGCCAGGCTCCAGATTCCCCCGTGCTTTGGTCTTTTGTAGGGCTATCAAATGCTGTCCCTCAAAGAGCACATGATTCTAGTGTTGGCTCCTTTACCTTAGGGACGTCCCTGGACTAAGGCCCAGAAAGCAGGACCGGTTGCCTCTACTGCCATTGCCATCACCAGCCTCAGCTGCCCCCTAGGGCCTGGCCAGAATGGGGCTGCCCACACAGGGGTGTGGATGGCACTGTGGAGTTCCCCTAGCTTGGAGCTGTGCCCTGGCCTGCTTTCTGCACGGGACAATACATTGGGAGAGCCTAGCTGGGTAATCTTTCCTCTTTCTGGTGGGGTGTGTGTAAGGGAGAGGACAAAAATAGCTAAGCCAAGAAGGAGTAAGCCAGTCTTCTAGAATGAAGTGAAGAGCAGAAGGCCAGGGTGGCCTTATCTTGCCCTGAGGAGATGCAGAGTCCTCCATCTTTGTGGGACACGGGGAAGGACCCTCCTGAAAGACAGCAGGGGGCAGGCTGTCAGTGTCCCACCCACGGCCCCGTTACCATAGACGACACAGGTCTTTGAGACGCACACACGGGGACCAGCTGCAGCCTGTACTTACAGGAGGTCCTGAAAAAGAGAGAAAAGGGCTGGTCAGTGTCACTGCGCCAGAGGGAGAGGGTGGGGAGGTCACCTTAGAAACGACATCCAAGAATTCTTTGGCAAACTGGTTTCCATCTGGTCTTCAAAGTTCCTCTTTTCCTGGCTCATTCTTGCCGGTGTAATCCATTTCCCCTTTATTTCGTCTCCATATTTTTATCTGAACCCCAGGCTCAGCCCCGAGGGGGGTCTAGCGGTCCCCAGCCCTCACCTTCCTGCCTGTCAAATAGGGCTCTTGGGGACCTGCCAGTGTTTGCATTCCAGGACGCTCCACGGTGGCCTCTAACGCATGCTCAGAAAGGTCACAGAAGGAGCTGCTGCAGAGACGGGCTGTTAGCAAGCTCACCCTCCTCAGGCTTTCCCAGGACATGCGATGGGATCCTGGCAAAAGCAGCGGGTCTGTGGTGGGAATGGGGCTCCCCAGCCCGCCCCTCCCAGACTGATGTCTGCTGGCCTGGCCTGGTTTCTGTTAGGCACTGAGTCGGACACCTTGCCCTCCTGGGTCTGCCGCCCACTACTGCTTTCCCGACACCCACTTGTCAGTCTTGGGTCCAGCCCTCCCTCTCCATGGACTCCTCCCTCCTCCCTCCCCCCTCTCCGCTTTCCCTCCTGCATGGACTTCAACAGCAGCCCTGTCTCATTACCAATAATCAAAGCTCAAGTATGGTGAGGGTGGGGGCCAGGAGGGTAGGAAAGGAAGTAGTGACAGGAGACAGCCTAAATGACATTTCTGAGCCCCATGGCCCCAAAGGACAGAGGTCCTGGCTGTGTGTCCCCTCAGCCCCTGCTGACCTGACCATGTCAGCTTAGAGGTTGGCCACTTCTGCTGCCTTTAATGCTCTGCCAACATGGTCTCCTGATGCTTCCTCAGTGGTTCCTTATGGCCCCAAAGCCACTTCCTTTCTCCCCTCCCTCATCTGCCAGTATCAGTCTGTGGTCTGGTTCCCATCCAGGAATAAACAGCCCATCTCACACTGGCCTCTGTCAAGCCACCATGTCCGAGTGAACAAAATGTTTCAATTAAAAACAACAACCAAAAAAAGGTGTAGTGGCTGGCGGGGAAACGCTGGATTAAGTGGCAGGGTTCCAGAACAGGCTGGGGGCAGGGTGGGTCAGGCAGAGAGAGCATCTGGGACCTATTAGGCTGAGGGACAGGAAGATGTCATCCAGAACCTGCAACTGTCTCGAAAGCATAGGCTTCCTGGGTAGGAAGGACAAGTATTCCTGTTTGGGGGACAACAACGACAAAAATTGAGCCTCTGGGAATTTTTGGATGGTTTTGCCATATGAGCGGCAGGGACAGTGAGCCTATCAGGTCTGACAGGGCCTCAGCTCCCCGTTTGCAGGTTGGGGATGCTCCTGATGATACAGGGTGGAGCTGTGGTGTAGATGTGCAGGCTGCTGGTCAGCCAGGAGTGCTCCAACCCAGATGTTGTGTGCCCCTCACTCCGAGTGAGGTCCACACCCTGCACAGACACCTCCTGCACAGACAGACACCTCCTGCACAGACACCTGCGGCTCTCTGTAGGACTTCTCTACAGCTCACAGGGTACTCTGCCTTGCTGGTAGGCTCTCACCACCCCACAACCTGTCACTCACAGGGACTTCATAAGGGAGAAGGCCCTGTCTTGATGCAGTGACCCAGGATGATGTGTGTGTGCCTGTATGGTGTGGGGAGTGTCAGTGATGACTGTTTCCTTGACAGGGTCTAGAGTCACTGTCACCTAGGGGACCAACCTCTGAGTGTATCTATGAGGACATTTCCGGGTTCATCCTCTGCTTCCTGACTACAGACGCAATGTTTCTGTGGACTGGAACAGCCCCACCCCCTACCCCTCCCCCAGCTGCCATGCCTTCTTTACCATGATGGATGCTGGGCTCAAACTTTGAACCAAAATAAATTTTACCTTCCTGAAGTTGTTTCAGCCAGGTATTTTGTCACAGCGACAAGAAAAGTAACTAGTGCTGGGTGGGAGCATGAGAGGGCTCAGCAGGGAAAGGCTCTTTCTGCCAAGCCTGACCACCTGAGTTTGACTCCCAGGACCCTTATGGTGGATGGAGAGAACGGATGGGAATAGACCTGGAGACCGGCAGGGTAAGGCTTTGTCCATGACAAACACTTGTATCTGTGGGGAGGACTACCATCATTCTGACAGATCCTCTGGAAGACCATGAGGGATCCATGGTTGTCTTCCTTCCCCCCATCTCACAGGCCTGCAGCAAGGACCCCTGGATTTCACAGCATGGCCTTTGCCTGGTGCTGTGTTCAGTAAACAGTGGATGGGCAGCTATCATGTCACATGCCTGTGCTCAGTCAGTCATGTGACTCATGACTGGTCCATCTTTCTGGCCTGACTCTCAAAGGACAGCCGCTTCAAAGCATCATCAATTCCACTTCAGACAGATTAGAGACTGAGGGGCCCAAGAGGACCCAGCCTCCCGACTCCTCATCCAGGACCCTCCTAACACAATGCTCCACCTCTCAAGACCGGGGGAGGGAACCCTGTGAGCAACTGTGTACATCACCCCATCTGAAGAAGGAGACACCTATGCCTGCTGCAGGCCATAGGAACAGAAGGGAAAATGAGGCAGACAGTCCCAGATCACCCAGAATGGAGAGAGCTGCAACAGGATGCCCAGAGACCATCGACAGTAGATACCCAGAGTAGAAACTTTCTGTCTAAGACCTTCTTCCTCATACCTGTCACCAGCCACCGAGGCCTCTTTGAGCAAGGCAGTCTTGCCACTTTTAAATAGACCAACAGAAGCAGACCCTGTGCTGAAACTTGGGACAGCCATAATTCTGATTGACCTTTCTTCAGTAAATTCTGTACCAAGTGACAGCTATATAAAGATGAAGAGCACACGGGCATGCCCTTTGAGGAAGGAAACCCGCATCAAACAACCACCCCACACATTATCTAAAGGTCTAATGTTAGCTAAGCTCTGGTGACAAAGAGACAATAACTCATTTCCTCCTGCTGAGAAGTTAGAGTATCCTATGTGAGGGACCTGGAGAACAGCCAGAGAGCCCTGATGGATGTGAGGAGTCTAAGAAAAGCCTGTGGTAGGAAGGGCCCTTCCTTCATTCGTTCATTCATCCATCCACTCATTCACTCACTCACTCACTCACTTATTCAATAAACATTTAGCACTTCCTCAGTGCCCTTCATTCGCTAATCAAATCACTAATTATTCTATAAATCGGCACTGCACGGGGTGCGTGAGGCATGGCACCAAACATAAGGCCCTTGTGACATTGCATCATCTCTTGGGACAAGCGTGGGGTGGGAGTGGCAAGCTCACCCCTTCCCACCGACGTCTGTGCATTCAAACCTGACAGCACATCACAATATTGTCACCAGAAGAGTCCACGCTGGAGCACCATGCAATCAAGTTAAAAGAAACAAAAAGGTAAAACAAAGATTTCATTGTGTTTGGAGAAAGTTGGGCTGCCTTCGCTCATCCCCTGGGGGGTAAGCAATTTGTCTAGGGTGCCCCCATGACCTTAGGCACACCTGGGCTTTTGATTGTTTGCTCTCCGTGGAGTCCTGGCTGTTCTGGAGCTCACTACTATATGGGCCAAGATGGCCTCAAACTCACAGAAATTCTCCTGCCTCTATCTCCCAAATGCTGGGATTAAAGGCATGCACCACCATACCTGACCTGCCTTGCCTTTCTTAGTCTGTTAATTTTTTTAGGCTTTAAACTCTCTACTGCCTGCCTAGCTTTGAACCTGGCTTCTGAGAACTCTGTGTTTTCCATGCTGTAATCAGGAGGTCCTTGAGTGTGGAAGAGTCTGTCTACTTAGCCCCTCTCCAAATCTGGTCCTGGTCCTAGGCAGAGCCAGCATAGTCACAGTGTGCTCTGAATTCAAGGTGACCAGAGCCATGTTCTGATACTGCCTGACTGTTGGGTTTCCAGAAGCTGTGGTTTGAATCCTGCTCCACACCTCCTACTGCCAGCATCTCTCTACCAGGACAAATACTGGGCATCCCAGACTTTCCAAGGATCTTGAGTTGTTTACAATACCAGTCATACTCTGCTTGCAGAATGGGAACGATTCAACTAGGCTGTCTTTACTTTCAAGAGACAGCTGGCCATGTCTAGAGACCCCAATATGGGGAACCCTGATAGGGAGGGCTGAGGCCAATTTCTGGGTAGAGCATCTGGATTGGTTGTCCCAGGAAGATGCTGGGGAAGCCATGCTTCATGGTTGACACAATTAACCCTGGTCTATGCATGAATAACCTCTGCCCGTAGCCTGTGGGAGGTTCACAGCTCATAAAGCCCAGAATGGGTAGAGCTCTGGGGAATGGCATGGGGTTTTAGAAAATCCGGCAACTGCTCAAAATCAGCACATTCAGTCTCCCATGAGCCAGCATGCTCAGCTCTCCTTAGCTTTGCACTTCGGAACCTCATGCTTGATGCTGAAAACTGGCCGCAGTAGGAACTCACACTATAGAAACTGGTAAAAACAAAAAGCAGGCCCTTTCCCACCTCACAAACCAGTTGTTACACATCTGTAGCAGTCCACAGCTCAGCTCTGTCATGCTTTCTTCAGTTCCAAACATTTCCAGTCATTCCGGGTAAAAGGAAGCACTAGGCTTTGGGAGTGGTGGGCAGCGTCTATCTCTCCCCCTCAGGCTTTCTTTCTGGACTGTAGAAAACACTCCCAGAAGCAAAATGGCCAGCCTCAGGTTGGCTATGTCTGCTTGCAAAGGCTCCTCACAGTCAGGTGGGCTGATTATTGACACCCCGTCCTAGGAGGAAGAGATGAGGAGACTCCCATTCATGGACTCAGCCCAGATGCCAGCTGCTCCTTTTAGTGATCTGCGTGCAGTTCTGTCCTATTGCACAGCCTTGAGTGCTGGAGTATTTAGGCTGAAGAAGGTTAAGGAAGAGGACTTCCCATCTATCTAGCTAAGGGGAAGCCACCATTCACACTAGATACATTCAAGTTCCTGCCAGTAATCCTTTACCATGCTGTATGTAAACCCAATAAACTAATTGGTTCCCTAGGAAGATATTTAGTAGACTCATACTTGTCTCTGGGACCTTCTGAGGGGAGGGGAGATAGGTATTTCCAGAGAAAAAATTCTTTAAATATACACTCTTGTACTCACAGTACATTACTGATCACTGTGACAGTTTGAGTAAGAACGTCACCCCCTCACCATCCCCTTCATATATTTGCATGCTTAGTCTTCAGGGAATGGCACTGCTTAGAAAGATTAGGAGGCGTGTCCTTGTTGGAGGAAGTGTGTTACTGGGGGTGGGCTTGGGATTTCAAAAGCCCAAGCCAGGCTCAGGATCTCTCTCTCTTCCTGCTGCCTTCGGATGCAGATGTAGGACTCTTAGCTGCCATGTCTCCTGTGCACTGCCATGCTCCCTGCCATAAGGCTGATGGACTAAAGCTCTGAAACTGTAAGCCAGCCCTAATTAAATTTATGAGTTGCCATGATCATGGTGTCTCTTCACAGCAATAGAACACAGACTAAGAAATCGGTTATTGTCTTACACACACACACACACACACACACACACACACACACACACACACACACACCCATGAGCCTAGACAAGGCTTTGCAATTCTTTTTACTTCCAATCAACAGGAAATGGCATGTGAGACGTGAGACAAGGTCTAGCACTAGAGCCACCTGGAGGGTGGGAAAAGGGAAGGAGCTCTTCCCAGGGAGGCCGGGCTCTAGCCTTGTTGGGCAGCAGAAAGGCTCCCAGCATGCCTTGTACCAGATGCCAGATAATTTTGTATTATCCTTTCTTCCCTTTCAACTCTGTTGTTTAGATTGTCAGAGAGGCAGATGGGGGCTACAGCTCAGTTGGTACAGTGCTTGCCTGACATGCAGAAGGTGGTCCAGACCTGTAATCTCAGCTCTCAAGTGGAGCAAGCTCAAGGTCACTCTCAGCTACATAGGAAGTTCAAAGCTATATAGGTGATAGGTGAGATCTCCTATCTCAAAAAAAAAGGATGGGGGCCAGAGAGAACCCCCCAACCAGTCCTGCCCCAACCACCCAACCCCAGAAGTTCTCACTCAACAGCTTTGTTCCCAAGGCCATAGACATAGTATCCTACGGGCAATTTCATTGATCATTTCCTGTGGAGCCCATGGACTTGAACTGGCAGGATGTGCTGCTCGTGTGTGCCCTGCCCTCTGGTGCAGACTGTCCCTTTGGTGCCCTCATTTGCTTCCTCACCTTGTTTGGTGAATGCTTGGGTAGGTGGCTAGAAGGAGGCACAAGATGGATGCGCTAGGACTGAAAACTCCCTCCTCTGCCTCCCCTGCAGCTCTTCTCACATCCCTCCTCCTTCTGAACAGAACTCAGCTTCATTCCAGACAGCCTCTCTCCAGTGCCTACACACCCGTGCATCTTCCGACACAACCCAAAACCTAGCTGGGAAACAGCTGTGGTGAATGCCTGGGGCCAGGCACCCTCGTGAAGATGGCGAAGAAGGAGTTCACAAAAGTTGGGGGCCTACTGCCACCTCTTCAGTTTTATCTACCCCAGGAAAAGCAGCCCTGAGGCTCTAGTAAGTGACTGCAGGTAACCACAGACAGCAGGCCTGGGTGTAGGGCCTTGCCTAGGTGACGGAGGTCAAGTCTAGTCTCAGGCAGGATTCAAAGGGGCCACTTTGGTGAGTGGAGGAGAGGTGACTGGGAGGAGGGGGAGAAAGAGAAAGACTGAGCATTGGAGTTAGGCCAGGCTCAGCAGCAAGCACCTTTAGTGGCTGATCCATCTCACCTGCTCCCAAACCGGCTTTTTAATGACTGCATCACACTGACTAGCCCACCCTGGGTGGTACCTTCCTGAGGCTTGTTTCATCACTCCCTCTGTATTGTTCTCTTAACTCTTCGCAGCACTGCTGTAAGGTAATGTCACTACAATTCACAAAGGGCAGAGTGGGCCACAGGGATTGTGTCTCCACCGCAGACGCTGGAGGGCAGTGGTTCTCGACCTGTGGGTCTTGACTCCTTTGGGGTTGCATATCGGATGCTTTCATCACCATTCACAACAGTAGCGAGTTATAGTTATGGGGTAACAATGAATAATTGTATGGTTGGAGCTTACTACAACGTGAGGAACTGTATTAAAGGGCTGCAGGGTGAGGAGGGTTGAGAACCACTGCTGTAGAGGGATTCATGACCTCATAGCAGGGTGGTTACCCTACTGTCCCATTTTGCAGATGGATCTTTTTCAGCACAGAGAAGTTAAACAATTAGTTCAAAGTCACAAAGCTGGCAAGTGGCAGAGCTAGCACCTGGGACATTCTATTCTCTGAAGTTTGACCTCCTGGCCCCTGTATGTTATTTCTTCAGCTGTAAAAGCAAACTAAGACTTAGCCTTAGGCAGCGAGGAGAGACTCAGCCAGCTAAGGGAACACTTGCAGGATGCCCTTCAAGCCCTGTGAAGACATTACAGCATCATCTCTGGGCCATCTTCCATCTCCCATCTTTGTCCTAAAAGTGGCTCCCCACTGGGGTGGGGATGTTAACCCCATCCAAATATGACCCAATCCGGAACAATGACGGCCACCTCAAGAGTCTCTCATTGTTCTGTCAGCCGTGAAGGGACTACACAACTCCACATGCCACCTCAGAAGTCTGAGGAGTTCCCAAGGCTTTCTGTTGCAAAGGAGAGTTGGGGATTTGCTCGTTAAATGTATTATTATTGTGTATGTGTGCTTGTGGGTATGTGGTCCGTGGTCGGTGTGAGGTGGTCAAAGAATATCTCTGTGTTGTTTTCTCTGGCCTTTACCACAACACTGCCCCGCACCTGGAAATGTTGTTAAAGAGTTTTTAATTTAGGCTTTGAACATGGAGGCAAAGAGACAGGGAGGCTCTAGGTAGAACAGAGGGCACACTGAGACCATGAGTGTCAGCTTCTCACAGAGCTAATCGGGAGTGTTCAAGAAAACCTTGACTTGCTATTCGCTAGCTGTGTGATCTTGGGCAAACTGCTTAACCTCTCTGAGTTTCATTGTTAGCATCCACCCTGTTGGAGGAGCAAATGGGAGACTGCAAGCAAAGTGTCTTCATGGTGCCTGGTTTAAAGTAAGTATGCCATAAACGGTGCCACAGCAGCTACAAGGCTTATAGGAGGCCTGACAAAGTGACACCCGCAGGGGGTGGGGTGGGGGCACAAGCTAGGGAGGGACAGGCTGGTCTAGCTGCTGACCACCCTGCGAACTGCCTTTCTGAGGAGATGCTAGAGCTCTGGAAATGCAAACACAGCAGGCAGGATCAGGAGATTAGCAGACAGGATGGACCAGGCTGGGTGAGCCCTGGTTGAGATAGAAACAATCAGTCGGTGTCCCCAGCTCTGGGCAGCTGTGTATGTTCTTGCTTCCTTGGGCCCCTGACACTTCCAGGCCGGGGTCAAGAGTGAAAAGTCCTGAGTGATGGACTCTTGCGTAGGTCTCACGGGTGGTGGAGATTGCGGCTGGGTTCTGTAGACTCAGTCCAAGGGCAGGCATTGTTCTCAGGCTGAGCAGTTTCCGGGCACAGCCCCACCCACCCCATCCCCAACACAGGGCAGAGGGGCTGATGGCCACACACAGATGGGGATAGCAGGCCAGACGGGGGATGGGCTGCGTGACGAAATGAAAATTAATCAGGGCTGGGGCTCACAGGGTGGACTAAGTAAGCTTAACTCAGCTTCATCTTGATAAGAATCTGGAGTCCCAGGGTCTCTGAACTTGAACCTGTCACTCTTGACTGAATCTCCCACGAGCAGCAGGGTCCTCCCACGTGACCTACAGAGGTCTTCCCAAGGAGGGCGACTTCCTGCCCCATCCCCCACCTCACCTCGGGTCCTTCCCAGGAAGTCAGCAGTTGTGCAAGCCAGGGTCCCCTCTCCATGACCCACAGGGACAGCCGGCTCTCTGGCAAACACGAGGCGTACATCTCAGACCACACCCCCTCCTGCAGCCTGCGGATTCTAACTCACCACAATCCTGTGGTATCAAAACGTTTCTTTTGCTATTCTCCCTCGTATCTCTGCAGAGGTCAATCCCCGTTCTTTTTTCTGCCCGGCAGCACTCTCTACTAGGCTGTGAGGTCTGTGGTGGGTGCAGGCTTTGTTCATCTCCCCAGGATTAAGGACTGCACACTGTGGGGCTTCAAGGAGTCAAGCAACTAGCGACAGGAATGCAGGACTGGGCCCTGTGAAGAACCCTGGGGCAAAGCGCCAAAAGCCTGTCTGTCTGTCCAAGATGGGCTGACTACCCTTAGTTGCAGCTGTTTGCCCCTGGTCTTCAGAGTGGAAAGTCAGATCTTTTGTACACACGCTGGTTTCCAGATTTGCATGCAGATTCAGGAACACCTGACAGCCCTTCTGCAAACCCATTGGGGCCGTGAGACCCATCTGGTCTGTGGGTCCTAATTCCGAACACGCGTTCTCAGTGGCCTTCTAGGACCTACTACTTCCAATCTCATGGCCCAGAATGGCTGGCCTGCAGTGCGTGGTCAGCCAGCACATGAGTGAATATGTGAGTGAAGAAGGTCCCTGACTCCTACCTCAGCCACACACCTGTGAAGAACAATGTGGAAAGGCTGTTTGTGAGGTACACAGCGCCTGAACGCAATGGTTGGGGCTCTCCTCGGTACTGGGACCCCTCCTTGCGCTCAGCACATGCCAGGCAAGTGGCTTGAAGGCTGTTTTACTCTGGCTTGAGGTACAGCAGGGCCGTGAGGAGCAGTGATGAGAAATAACCAGCAATGGGTGAGGATTTTAGCTGTCTGTGGGCTATACGTATTTTTGTTGTTTTTCCAGTACTGGGGATTGGAGATTGAACTTGGAGGCTTGCATGAACACTAGGCAAGTGCTCTACCACTGAGCTACACCTCTAGTCATCCCCTCCCCACGACTTCTTTTCTTTCTACTTTGTGTTTTTTTGAGACAGGGTTTCTCTGTGTGGCTTTGTAAACCAGGCTGGCCTTGAACTCACAGGTCCCCCTGCCTCTGCCTCCCAAGTGCTGCGGTTAAAGGTGTGGGCCACCTCTGCCCAGTGAACTTGTGGTTTTTCTTAATGTCTTGCTGCCTTTCTTTTTTTCTTTCTTCTTCCCTAACCACTCACAGCCTAGACAGGCCTTACATTCTATGTGCCCAAGGATGACCTTGACCTCTAACTCCCAAATGATAAATTATAGGTGTATGCCACCACATCAGTTGTTTGTGGCGCTAGAGTTCAAACCCAGGACCTTGTACGTGCTGGGTAAGCATTGTACTGACTAAACTACAATCCCCAAGAGGAGAAAAAAAATAATTTTTTGACTTTGTGTTTCAGTTAACTGCATCTCAATCAGCTGTGTATCGTGCCCACGAGGCCACGGTCACGGTGTGTACAGCTGTGGTCAGGGAGCTCTAAAGAAAACAGCCTCCAACACTGAAGCCTGGCCCTCACCATGGCCCTAGCGAACCCTCTATGGCCAGGATATCAGCTGCCTTGTGTGGCACAGGAGTCAGGGCTATTTACCACTCAACTTAGTAAGTGTTTTAACTTACAAATGAAACACCCACACACCACAGGAGCTTATCCAAGGTCAAAAAAAAAAAAAAAAAAAAAAAAGGTGGAGATTTATGCCTGGGCCCAGGTGACTGCAGAGAGGTCATCTTCATTCCACACCAGCACATTTCACCAGAAAAACAGGATCCTTTCCTTCCTCATGCCGGGACAGCTGTGCAGTAGCCATTAAGAGGAGCCCTACTTTTCATTGCCAGACTACTCTGGAATAGCAAATCTGAGCACAAGCCACTAGTCCCTATATTGGGTTCCCTGCAGACATGACTAATTGACTTCAGCGCTGTTACTTGAACTTTGGGCAGCCACAGCTATGGGAGAAGAGCCAGGGAAATGAATGGAAGTGGCACCCAAAGCAAGGTAGGCAGGGCTGGATGCTGGTGGCACGGGTAGCATGGGTCCAGCTGAGCTGAGAAGAGCAAAAACTGTTTAAATCTTCGATTAGGCCCTCCCTCCTTCCCTCCCTCCCTCCCTCCCTCCCTCACTCCCTTACTCCCTTCCTTCCTTTCCTTCTTCCTTCCAACTTTTGTTTTCTGACATTTATTCATTGTTAAAATGGCTCTTATAAGCTATTAAAGACATCATTCCTGGTCCCATGCCCTACTGTCACTAAACTGTTTCTATTTTCTCCTGTCCCTGGGATGCTGATGACTACTATGGAATCAGTGCCTGCTCCTTCCTTTTCCCCAAGGCAAACACATCCCCACATGCACGCAGCTCTCATGACTGTCCAGGAGCCCTGGATGGCAAGGACCTGGATTATACACAGGACAAGAGTCCCATGGTGTCACAGCATCCAGGAGAACAAAGCTGCTCTGGTGGCTTCCCCTCCTGTCAGACCTACGTAAGAGAAGATGCTGTTTGGAGGACATGAGTACCTGAGGGTGTGGTATCGGGTGTGAGTTCTCACAAAGGGGCTCCCACACTTCATCCTCTGCTCTTACACCCCCACCTCTGCAGCTGGACAGCCTGAGGCAGCTGCTCTAGAGGGCAAAGGCGTGGGAGTTGCACATGGAGGAAGAGGCTGGGTGGTCTCTGCCCTAGGCGCTAGAAAAGCACAATAAACACAGGCCTAATGCAGACCCAGCCCTGACACAGCATCAGGATGGTAATGGTGACTGACAGCTGGCCATGCCCCCCCTTGGCCTAGCCTCACTCACCATCCAGGAGCTAGGACTGTGGATTTCCCTCCCTATCCTAGTGTTTCTAGAATGCAGTGGGTGATGAGGCTGCTTCTAAGATCAGCCTAAGAGATGTCTGGACCTGCTATTGTTTAACAGTTTCTTCTAATATTGACACATTTAGAGAGAAGCCCCTTAAGTAGAAAGTGAAACAACTCAAAATAGCTTCAGGAAGTCCCTGAAATTGACCAGATTCACTAGGCCCCTCCCTGCTAGAGCCACCAGTAAAAATGTCAGAGTCTGTCTCAGGCCAGAGGAAGCCAGGCTGCAAAGAAGACTCCCAGACAATTAAAGCTGCAAAGACTCTGACACCAGACCATCTGCTGGGGAGGAGCAGAAACCAACCCTGCTGCCTAGGGGAGGTTTAGACCGGAGTCACCTGGAAAGGACACTCCCCAACCCGCTGAGCTGCCTGCAGGCTGTGCAGTGTGCTCCAGGTTCCCAGCTTCTGTGAGCTGTCACCCATGCTGGGGTTGATTTTGGTGTTGTAGCTACCTTTGGGTCATTTCTGCTGCTGTAATCCCTCACCCATATTCCTGCATATTCCTGCAAGAAATTCCAATAAAACCCATTCGTTTACCAAGCTGGACTTTGGTGGTGTCTGGTCTGTGTCTCCCTATCTGAGGTGAGTAGACATGTGTATTGCCATCTCCTCAGGGAAGTTTTTGTCACACAACAATAGCTAAGGCCACTTAGCATCTCTTACTGCCTAGGCCAACCCATTTTCCTCCCTATCTCAAAAGGATATTGCAGACAGCAGGTGGCCCAGCTCCCAGGAGAATTTGAGCCTAGTCCTCTTAACAGTAGGTGACAGTTCAAGAGTCAGCAAAGATGAGTCCCATTAGTCAGGTTCTACCCTGGTTAGGCAGGCAGAGTTCTCCAAAGGCAGCTTCCTCCAAATGGGGATCATTGCTATAGACTCCAAAGGCCCTGTGTTGGACCTGTTCCACGGAATGAAGAACATGTTCATGGGGCAGCACTCCCATGCTGGGTAATTTGCACACGCATTTCCAGGTCTCTCACAAGGACATTGACATATTCTCACCTGATCCACTGGGGACAGACTGAGCAAGATTGGGAGTCATACTTTCTGAAGCTCTCATGTGCCACTACTGGGATTTGAACCCAGGCCCTGCTGACTCGGTGGCTGCGCTGTTTGTGGTAGGCACTACTTAGACTGCGTAGTCAGGGCTCTCATAGAGCTCCAGTCTCACAGGGTCTTGGATTGGTGCAGTTTTGTTTTTGTTTTTGCTTTTGTTTTTGATCCTGAGTCAGGATATCACATAGCCCAGGCTGGTCTCAAACTTGCTATGTGTCTAAAGATGACGTTGAACTTTTCATTGTCCAATCTCCAACTCCCAAGTGCTGGGATTAATGGCATGAATCAACATGCTCATTTTATGTAGTGCTAGGGATCAAACCGAGGGCATTAAATGTGGGCAAACAATCTCGGGAAGGCAGACAGCTTTTCAGATAGCCAAGGTCCAAAGGGACAGCCTTCTTCCCCCTCGTGCTACTGAGCCCATTCTATAGTTGTGCCCAGTTACTGGCTATCAGCTGATGCTAATGTGTGTCAGAGTTACCACCTCTCCAGCTAATGGGAAGAGTGGTTAGTAAGTCATCAAGCGCTTTCCTGACCTCCGACCTCACCCAGGAGCTCATTGTGGGACCACTGCTGTCCTGAGAGGCACTAGGGTAGAACACATGTTTAAGGGAAGCTAAAATCAGCCAGACAGTTCACCCAGAGCAAGGAGCCTGGAAGTCTGTCTGGAACATTGACATTCCAGCAGATGGGGCCCCTCAGGGATTGCTCAGCCACCCTCCCTGGTGGCGGGTTGAGGCATCCTGGGAAGACTACAGATGACATCATCCTTGTCACTATAGAAGAGTATATAGTTGGCTTCTGAAGAAAGAGGGTTCCTTGACTACTAGGGTCAGAAAGTTGAGCAAAACTGGGGACAAGGACTGGACCAAGATCAAAAGATATAGAAAAAAGAAAAATAATATTCTTTTCACATAATAAAAATAAATAAAAATGGAACCTTGCTGTTGAGAGAGAAGACAGGGCATGAGAGTACCAAGCTGGGTCCCAACCACAGGCCTCCATGATGGGGGGATGTAGAGTGACAGAGGTGGGACTATAGCCAGAGGCTTCCTAAAGACCAGACAGGCGACTGCGGCATCTTGGGAGAGGTGGGAGAGGGGATTCCAGAGGAATCCATCCCTAATGGGACAAGAGAGGAGCTAGGCCTGGGCATGACTTTCCATTGGTTTAGGTTTAGGAAACTGCCTCCTGTGAGTGCTGTGGTAGAATTCTGTTGAGAATTCAAGCCATTTAAGAAAGGCACTATTTTTTTTTTATGTATGTGTATGTATGGATGCGTGAATTTGGAGGTCAGAGACCTTTGGGGAGTCGTCTCTCCTCTGAGAATGTGGATCCCAGAGATTACATTCAGACCATCACACTGACTCAAAGCACCTTCATTCATTGAGTCATTTTGTCCCTCAAAGCCCTGAAAACTAATCTTTATGTTTCCCTTTGGGCCTGGTAAAGTGGTTGAGAAATTTCTGTTCTACCTGAGGTAGTAGGAAACGTGGAGATGAGATAAAGGCAGGGGTTTAGGTACCTTGGCTATTTGTGTACAGACCATTCTGGAAGCCCCACCAGGACACAGACAAAGGAGTACAAGCTGGCTGGAGGTGCCAGCCTGGGGCTGTACAGATGTCCACAGAATCTCGTGATCTGGGAACAGGAGGAGTGATGCTGTGATCCTCACTTGTCCCTGCCCTTGGCTGTTGCTCTACGGATACTTTGCTTTAGTCTCCTAAGGCAGCTGGGTGTGGGACTGTCCTTTTCTAATCCAGTGAAGTGTCCTGAATTGTGTGGAAAAGGCCCCAGTTAGGTGACAGCTGAGGGTATCGAACATCGAATGTCAGCCACCAAGTCTATGGTCTGTTCCTTCTATTCTCTGAGCTCTGAGCACCAGCTTTGCTTCCTCCTAGACTCCACCCCAACCCCACCCCAGTCCAAGCTGTCTGAAGCAGAGTGACTAGGATTTGTTTCAACTCTTCAGCTTTTTTTATTCATTGGCAACCTCAGCCATATTACCTTGTGACACCCCCTCTTCTAGGAAACTTCTGACTCCACCCCCTTTCTTCCCCAGAACTTTCCAGTGTTAGCTGGTTCACTGACTTTAGCAAGGGATCAAGAAACTCTCCGGTCAGACAACCCCTTCAAAGGTGCCCAGGAAAGGCTGAGGGAGGAGCAAGAGGGGAGCTGGGAGCCAGAGGGCTGGCCCTGCTCCTACTGCAAGCACTCAGGTCCCCAGCTCCTCTGGGTGAGGGCCCAGCCCCCTCAGAGAGAGTCACCCTAGCCAGCAGCTCTCTACTTCCTCCCAGGGGACCAGCCCCAAGCCCCCTCAAAAACTCTGGTGTTGAGATGCTCCTGAACTCTCTTTAGGTTTCCTGCCTGACTTTGTGAAGCCTGCCGAGCTTTTATCAGTCACTCTTGGAAAGGGGAAAGGGAGAGTGACTAAAGCCTGCCTCCCTGCTGACTGGGCGGGGCCCTGTCCCTGCCTCCCAGGGCTCCCGATGCTTGAGCCAGCAAGAGCCTGTCTCCCAAGCTGAGATCCTGCAGAACCCAGGCTCTGACTGAGACCTGTTATTTATTGGGAGGCTTAGGGCCAGGACAAGGGCTGGAGGCCACAGAGCATTCTCGCTTGTGAGGAGGGAAGAGAGAAAGGGCAGGATGAGGGAGGAGAGGGGTGAGGAGGGAGGGAAGAGGGAGAAGAAGGGAAGGGGGAAGCAGAAGGCTGGAAGAAGGAAACGTACAACTGTGTTGAGGGACTGCCATGTATAGGTGCTTTGGGGGAGACATCATTTAACAGATCACAGTTAGTGACCGAACTTGAAGCAGCTGTGTTTTGGAGCCAGGATGGACCGGCATTCAGCAGCAAGCCTGACTCTTAGGGCTGAACTTATACACACAGACAAGTACTGATTCTCCACCATCCCGCCCCTGCTTCTGGTCTTATTTTCTCCTTAGTGCAATGGAGCCAGGAATTCCTTTCTCTTAGGGTCTTGCCTAAGCCTGAGCATGTGCCTGTAAAGTAGATGGTGGCTGTAAAGAAGAGGAAGAGGACGAGGGAGGATAGGGATGACAGAGAGGACAGGAGAAGGGAGGGAGAGACAGGGAAGAGAGGAGGAGGCTAAGGAGAAGAGATGGTGAGGATCAGAATGCACTTCGGAGCTGGAGAATTTCTCTGCAAAGTTCCCCAGGCTCAGACCACCTTTAGCTTTCTGCACACACCGTGGGGAGGCCCCACCTGAGGGTGACTGAGGATGCAGCAGGGAGCTCTGAACAATAAGCTGCTTCTGCTGCCTCTGTCCCCCCCCCAACCCCCATGCCTTCATACTGGGGTTCACCAGGACACTCTGCACAGAAGAGCCTCCTGGGGAAAATCTCTTTGTGTCCCCCAGAGGTGGGGGTACTGAAGCCTCTCCAGGGACTTCCACTGAGACTCAGAAAAGTGCCCTGTGTCTTTAAGGAGGCGCCAGTGGGGAGTACAGAAGGGAGGAAGGTTCAGACGATTAGCGGGTGCTAACAAATTTAGGATGTGGAAGAAGTCTCTTCTTGGCTGTCCATCAAAGGAAGGATTGAATGTCCCTGAGTGTGGAGAGAGCAGAGGGGAGAACGAGCGGGGGAGGGGAGCGGGAGGGTGCCGTGGGACTAGGCAAGCTCACTCCCTGGGCAAGCCTTCCACAGGATTGAGGGTACAGTGTGTAGGGTGTGTAAGTGGGCTGGCCAGTGCCTGTGGGTCCCAGCACTGGCCACCCCATGGGCGTGCATGTCACCACTCCTCCCCCATGCCCCATCCCCAGCTCAGGTTCTGCCCAAGCAGCTGGCTGAAAAGTGATCCTGGAGGAAGAGGCCCTTCCTGTTGATTAGGAACCGGGACAGTGTCCCTGAGCCCCCTCCAGGCCCACCAGACCCCTCCTCATTCAAGCTCCTGTCCTGGAGCCTCTCTGTTCCTTGTCACCCAGGATTGGGCAGCTTGTCATCTAGGTCTCTCTGTAATCCAGGGAGACCTGCACAGCTACCTAGAGAGACCACAAACTGTGCCAGGAGCCTCCTACAAGGTTATTTCCGCAAGGGCTGGAAGGAGGGAGGCTATGGGGCGGCATCAGGTCCAGGAACAGTTCATTCATCCTACCCTGGGGCCCAGAGGAACAGTAGCACTATCTCCACGGGTACCGAAGTCCCTGCCCTCAAATCCCTGTAAAGTGCAGGACGGAGAGATGGGAACAGAGACACTCAAGCAGTGTACTCATAACAGCAGCTTTCGGAACAGAAAAGGCAGACTGCTCTCAATGGCTGGCTAAAATGTAGAGTTCCAGGCCCAGCCTTAGGGTGTGTAGGGCCAATGTGGGAACTACAAGCCTATAGTTTCAAGGACAGTGAGTGAGCTAACCCTAACCCTGACTGTCCCTGAGACAGGGGACACACAAGCGCTGATTCAAAAGGGACACGATGTATTTTCTTTGCAACCTAGTGATTGTAGCCTCTGTTGGGAATTGGGCATCCTGATGGGAGGTAGACAACTAGACCATAGATCCAGAAGTCAAGGAAGAAAAAAAAATAAGCCCAAACACAGGTTGAGGAAATTGTAACTCTATGTCTATGGATGTCCAGAGTTTGGCCATCACTGTAAGAACATCCAACTGGGACACATCCCAGGGATGAGTGGCAGTGGCCTTCCTCCACACAATGCATCTGAAATTTGAGACTTAATTTTTCTTCATCCTATTAATTAAAAAAAATGCTGATCACAAGTCATCAAACTGATTTCACAAGCCAGAAAGTTGTGACCCAAAATTGAAAAATACCAATCTCCATGGAAACAGGAGGCCCCGGGGTCAGAGGCAACATGCTCACCGAGAAGAGGGTGAACTAACTGGGGGAACCCCAACACTTAAGGCAGTGGTGAGAGATAAAGAGGCCATGGAGATCCCTGAGGAGGGAGGAAAGAGAAAGCCCCACAGGGTCCGTCTCCCGCAAGCAGAATGCCTGAGAAGGAAAGATGGACAACTGCAGGGTGTCCTGCAGAGGACCTGGAAGCCAGTGGGGGTGTGGCTGAGCTGTCACAGACACCCAGAACTCTCAGCCCAGGAAGATCGGCATAAGCAGAGGCCACACACGTCCCCTGGGACGTGCAGCACAGGGGGAACTAAGTCCCATGGATGTGTGAGGTCTTACCCGAGGAGACCCAGGACCCAATCGCTCACCCCACGTACCCTTCTCCCCTGGCCTATGAGGACCTGGCATCCTGCCCCATCTCCTCAAAGTTCAAGTCTCTGAGGGCCCAGGGAGGGAGATATGTTACTCTCTCATGCTCAGGTTGCCTAGCTTTAAATAGGACGAATGTCAAGGCTAAAGGAGGACCTGTCACCTCAGCAGAGTTGCTTATCACAAACTATGATCTAGGCCTGCAAGGCAGGGGGTTTAACCTATGGAGATAGAGGGTGGAGACAGCATTCTTTGGATGGGGGTTGTGGGAGGAATGTCGAAGAGCAGAGGTGAATGTCACAGTGAGCTAGAACATTGTGTCAGGAGCCTGGGACACAGGCTCTATGGGGATTGAGAGCCTTGTGACTGAGTAGACCTGGGTGGAAATTAGGGGTGTTATCCTGGCTGGGGGTGTGAGGAACTAGAGTCAGGAAGTATGTCCTGGCTCAAAGGTACCCAAAGATAAGCAGGGCTAGGAGGCAAGGAGGAAAGAGGAAGTAATGAGGAGTCAGCATGTGGAGCCTAGAGGAAGCAAGATGTGGGCCTGCTGCTCTCGGGTAAGATGAGCCACATGGAAATACTTAGAATAGTAGAAATGGGTTAATCATTAAGACAAAGCTAGCCGATAAACAACGATAATAAGTGGCCAATAGCTTGTATCAAGTACAGTTTCTGCATGTTATTTGGGGCCAGCACGGCGATGGGACCAGGCGCTGGAGGAAAACATACACACTACAGCCTCTCCTGCAAATAGCACATCCTTCCAACCAGGGGTTGGCTGTCATTTATGACTTCTCTACCCTCCAAGGCATCTATCCATATGGACCATCAACTACAGAAGTCGGGGGGCTACACACAGGGCCTGAAGTCAGTCCCACATGGCATTCTCTAAGAGCAATTTCCAGGAATTCTGGGGCACCTCTGGAGAAAATCACAGGTATGTCCCACTGGATGCCTGTACTGAAGAGAGAGACTGAGGGTTCTGAACACATTTGGTGTCTTGGCAAACTTTCTGGTAAGCGTGGAGTGAGACTTAGGTGTGTGCCTCCACACCCTTCCTTTGTGACTCTTGATGGTTATCCTAATTGATATTAAATAAAACTTAAGTTGGGTGTGGTAGCTCATACCTATAATTCTAGGATTAGGGAGGCTGAGGCAGGAGGGTCTCAAGTTCAAGACCAGCTTGGGCTATGTAACAAAACTCTGTCTCAAAATCAATGAATAGCCACACGTGGATAGAGTTCGTGGCTAGGGGATTTCAGTACAGATGAAGACTCAACAAGTGAAGGAAATAGGAAGCAACAAGTCTAAGTTGTCTGGTTTGATCTACCCCTTAAGCCCACCTCGTTTTCTTGCCTACATATTTTAGGTGGAGCAGGAAGGGATTGAATGCCATAACCGGCTACCTATAGTGTGGACAGGTAGTCAAACATTGACCATATGAACAGTGTGAAGATACTGAACCTCCCTCAACTCCTATTCTGCTGTGACACTGGGGGCTGGAGGAGACAATCAACACCTTCCAGCGTGGACGTCCTAGGAGCCACTATTTCTTGCAAGAGCCTTTGATCCCAGGCTTAGTGCTGGAGAGCATCAACCAGTGACTCACTGCACTGCGACAAGGGTTTATTTTGGCTGGGTCCCGGCACCGATTTCCACACACATGGATCCCAGGCACACGGGGTCGATGCTCTGCCATCGATTCTGCCATGGGGTCCTGGCAAGGCCCATATGAACCCATCTGACTGCATGCAGCAGGGTCCAGCAAACACCGTGGGAAGCCCAGCTCTCTGCTTCCAGAGAGAGTCCCTGAATGCCGGCATCTTACCCAGTGAGTTCTGGGGCTGGTTTGGACAGTCTGCCCTGAGTAGAGAGAGGCTGTTAACCAAATGGAGGCAAACAGAGTAGCATTCAGATTCTGGACCCATATTCCAGTGGGGCAAAATATTGAGGTCAGAATGTGCCATGAACATGAGCAGAGCAGTATCTGGGCTTGGATAGGTGGTCCCAGTGGGCAGAGATCCAGTATAACACAGCATCAGTATCCTATAGAAGATACTGATCCCATTAAGCACTTGGGATGGCTTGGGGTCTGGTCCCTGCACTGAATAGAAACTAGTCTCATCTTTCACACCAATATAGTCAGGCAATGGCCCTGCCCAATATATCCAAGTGGCTTCCCATTGTTCTTAGAACAGAGTTCCACATGTCCCAGCTGATGCTGACCTTCCAAATTTCAACCTGTGCCACTCTGTTCCTAAGTTCCCTGCTCCAACCACTACCCTCTGCTCCTCATTCGCCCTCCTCTTAATCAGCCTCAGGGTCTTTGAATATTCTGCTCCCGCCTCCCTTTACCTGGACAACACCACAACCATCTCAGATCTCTGTTCAAGGGTCACTTCCTCAGCGAAGTCTTCCTGGATCTCTCTCTGAGGTGGTGTTTGTGGTTTTAAAAACCTCTGGTGCCACTGTGCAGTTTCAGCAGAGGAACGATGGAGGATGGAGGAAAATGCTTCCTAGGGCAGTCTGGGCCCCTTCCAGCTCTGGCGCCTGGGGTCTGGGAGCCCAGGCTGACAAAGGTCCCCTCCTCACTGCCAGCAGAGGCCCCGAGAGACTGATTTTCCTCCTTGACGTCAACCGAAAGGTCACAGAAATCCCAGCTTTCCTCTCAGGGGCCCTTTAGGGCCCTTCATCCCGTTCCCTCACCCAGGTCCTGTAGGCAAGTCCATGAGGTTCCCAGCCATGACCACCTCTGGAGTCGCCTGAGGTCCAGAGACACCGTGAGAAGCAAAGCCTCCAGTTTGTCCTAACCTCACCTCACTCAAGTTTCAAAGGGGGCCTCATGCGAGAATCTGGGGTTGGGTGGAGGAAGGGGATCTCAGGCCAGCTGGCTCCAGCTCCAGCTCCGGCAGCCCCTCTAGTCCTCTAGATAACACACCCCCGTGGACTACAGACAGGCGGCCGGCGGTCTTCCCCGGGCCTGATCTTCTGCACGCACCTAAACCAGCACATGCTGATGGCCCGGAAGTGAGCCAGGGTGTTCAGCCTCTGACTTCTTCCTCTAGCAAAGGCTGCCACAGCGGGGGATGCAGTCTGCCAGACCCCCAAGTCACCAGCCACTTCCACGCTTCTTGGCTGGCCCTCTACCATCTTCATCCAGCCCAGTTCTCATCCCTGCCTGGAACCTGCTCCTACAGGTGAGATTACTCCTCAGCCACTCTCCCTCATGCTCTGCCCCCTAGCATCCCATCCGCAGTCATTTCCCTTCACAGCCATCTATAAATAAGGCCTGCCAAATGCCATCCCTCTCCTCCAAGGTGGTCACGGATTCCTCCCACCCCTCATTTCCCGCCTGGACACCCACAGTAGACTTTTCTCTCCACTTGGCTCAGAGCCTGGGGTCGTCCCAATCTCCCCGGGCCCCCTTCCCTCTTGAAACCTTACAAGGCCTTCCAGGATCACTGGGGGAAAATCTCTAAACTCCATAGACCAGAGCCCCCTTGGCCCTGGCAGAGGTGGCCCTGCCACCCCTGTGATCCCCACCCCAGAGCCCCTCAGCCACACACCATTCACTTCACCACATCACACACCTTCCTTCTTCTTCAGACACAAGCTAATTCCTACCTCAGGGTCTTTGCCTGAGCTGTTTCTGCTGACCAATGACTCAGACGGATTTAGTGATTGGACACATTTGGCTGACATCTTTACAGCGGCTTGCTCCACTTCACACTCTGTCCAAGTGCTTCTCAGGGTCTGACTCACTTGTCAGCCCAAATGCCTCCTTCCTACCACTTTCTCCCTCAGAAGGGATCTCATGTAGCCTAGGCGGACCTCAAAATTATTATGTAGCTAAGGATGACCCTGAATTACTGGTCCTCCTGCCTCCACCTTCCAATTGCTGAAATTACAAGCATGCACTGCCACACTCAGTTTGTGGGTGCTGGGATCAAACCCAGGACTCCATGGCAAGCAGTCTGCCAGCCGAACTGTGTCTCCCCCACCCAGCCCTCCAACTCCCCTTGTTTTTGTACTTATTTTGTCTGTGTCTCCTGCTAGATTTGGTAGTTCCACCAGAGAAAGATGTGCTCATCAGGTTGGTCCTTGGGACCCTGTAACCCGGAGGTCTCCTCATGGCAGGTGCTGTTAGATATTTCTTGAGTGAGTGAATGAACAGTCACCTGCTCCGGGAACGCTGCTGTGGCCAGAGCTCTCAAAGCGCCACAGCTGCCAGGCACAGACTACAGGATATAATTGGTCAGGCATTTCCGGTGGCCATTGCTCTGAGGCCCAGTGGGGATGGGTTTCTAGAAGGCACGGGTCAGGCCTTGTCCATCACCCTGTAAATAACAGCTGACCCATTTGCCGAAATCTGTTTTAGATCTTTCAAAGGTGCTTAACCCTTGTGAACTCACTGGCTTCTCAAAGCTACTGGCTGAGGCTGACAGACATCATTTCACAAACATGGGAGCTGGGCGTCAGGAACTGGAGGTCACACAGCTGATGAGAGCCAGGCTAAGCCCTGTCTCACAGTGTGGACCTGAAGCCTTTACCATAGTCCTTTATCCATGTGCATATCCCGTTCTGTAGTCAGCAGACTCTGCATATAGCCAAGAGGCTTTCCTGTCCAAACTGAATGCTCTGGAAGGCCAGTCCCCAGAGCCAAGGTGTGTCAGAAGCACAGGAGGGGAGGCAATGAGAGTATGGGCAAAAGAGAGCTCAGTGCCATTCACCAGGCATCTCCCGTGTACCAGATTAGTCTTACCTCCACTCTACAGTTGAAAAAACTGAGGCTGGATTTAGTCACCTGTCCACAGTAGGGCAACCTTGATAAAGTCAAGACCTTAGCCCTCGTCTGGGTTTAGTTCTACCAGATCCTATCCAGGCATGTCTAGCTCTGACAGGGTGTGATGGGAAGGTTCTTGACTAGCCTGTTCCATAAAGGGGCCTCCTGGTACCTCCCTGCCCAGGACTCTGTGGGTGGAGAGTTCAGGGGAAACCAAGTCCCAGGGCCCCAGCTCGCTGCTCTGACTGGATAGAGAAGACCACGAGAACCTAGGCTCTCTAAAACACGAAAGTGACTCATCAAATCCCAGGAATGTGTGAAGGAGGCAGATGCCCTGAGTAGTACCCAGTATAGTCATCCTGGAAGACTACGGAGACAACCACCAGAAACCTGCCGTGGCCTGAGCTGCTTTAGAGAAGAATCTGGCTCAGTTGGTATTGTACTTGTCACACAAGCAAGGTGTCCTGAGTTTGATCACTGTAGAATCCATGCACAAAGCTGGGCATGATGACTCACCAGTCAGCTTAGCATATTCAGTGAGTCTCAGATGTCACTGAGAGACCCTGCCTCAAAAAAAAAAAAAAAAGTGGACAGTCCCCAAGGAAGAATGACACCCAAGTTTCTCTCTAGCATACATGCAGGGGCTGTGGAGATGGCTCAATGGTTAAGAGCGTTTGCTGCTCTTGTAGATGACCTAATTTGCCAGCACGTACAAGACAGCTCACAGCCATCTATAACTCAAGTTACAGGGATCTGACACCTTCTGACTTCTGTGAGCATTGCACACACAGTGCAAATAAATACACATACAGACAAGCACTTATACTCCTAAAACCAAGATTAATAAATAGTGAAATAGTTTTAACTCTAAGCAGAACAATGAAGGGACCCCTCCCCCACACAAGCACCCACAAACACACTTGGGTCCTTCCCAAAATGTCTATTCCTTCATTCGCTCTGAGTCTCTCTCAGGCTGCATGCTCCTCAGGCCCACCCACAGGGGTGGGGCTGAAGGGCGGAAAGGACCAGAGTCACGGCCAAATGGTGTCTATCTAGAGAACCTGCTGTGCTTCCTGAACCCCAGCAAATGGGACAGAGGCCTGGCCTCATAATATATCGAGAAAGATGGCCGGCTGTGACCTTTCCCCTAGAAATAGTTGACAGGTACATGGTAGCTTCTGAGGCCAAGTGCCTTAAGGGATGTGGTAGCATCTTCGATTGTACCGGTCAGGAAGAATAGGTGTCTAAGGGACAGAGGACTCTGGAACCATTAGCCTGGCTTGGCCCTAGTAATCATTAGGGGCCTGTGGTGCTGGCTGACCCTGGCTACAGGGCTGTCTACCTCTTTTCACCTGGTCTCTGAGTCCATCCAATTCCTGCCTCCATGAGACTCTCACAGTGTCTCTGTGGTCATTTATGGGACAAGGCATGGCGGAAAGCCTGGCCAGATCAGCAACACTTCTATCCCTGTCTGGCCACGGGGTGGAAGAGAGTCCCCTCCCCCACTTGATCACCCTTTCTGGTAACAGAACACAAGGGCGATGGCACCTGTGAGCTTTGGATTGCATTCCCTGAAGCTGTCCGGTGATGCCGGCAAGCCCCATCCTAACCATAGGGCTCTGCTCTTAACTTACACCTGACATGTATTTGGGGCTTCCTGTGAGATATCCTCTGAAGAAAGGTCTTGTCACAGCACTATCCTGCCTGAGATGGCTCTGATGTCCATCTGGTGTTCACAGCTTGAACTCCACACTTGGGAAGAGGCTTGTGCTCTGTGAGCTCCTGTAGGACAGCAGGTGGGGGGGGAGCCTTCTCCATACTAGCCAGAATTAAGGCAGAATTGTCCCATGATCAAAGGCCCTGGCACTTAAAGTGCAGTTTGGGGGGCCCCTGATCCGTCCCCCACCAAGCTGGGGTAGGAACTAGCAGGTGTCACTAAGCTGGACAAGGCTGGGAGCTGGAGTCTTCTGGAGCACTGGTTCTCAACCTTGGGTTGCAACCATTTGGGGAGTGATCAAATGACCCTTCCACAGGGGTTCCCTAAAACCATCAAAAAACCAAACATTTACATTATCATTCATTACAGTAGCAAAATCAGAGTTATGAAGTAGCAATGAAAATAATTTTATGGTTGGGGGTCACCACAACACGAGGAACTGTGTTAAGGGTCCCAGTGTTGGGAAGGTTGAAAACCACTGCTGTAGGTAGGTAGCATTTAGTGGATCTCCCGAAGTCAATTTTCTTGCTCTTTTATTCTAGTTTGGTGATAGAGAAACAAAAGAATGGGGTGAGAAATGCAATAAGAGATAAGAAAGGAGGCATGCTGGGTACCAAATAGTGAAGCCTCAATTAACCAAAAGGGACACAGTTCCCCGGAACACCACCAAGATGTGTGGCTAGGAGGCCCCCTCTTCCACATCAGGGTGCAACTCTAGAATGCGCACTGCCAGTCTGCTTACACATGCTGCCTCCAGGACATCCAGGCCCTACTCTCCTTGCTGCCTTGTCACAGTGAATCAGGCACCTTCAGCAAATTCTACTGGCGTGTGCCACCACAATCGGCATCAGGCCCCTTTGTGATAACACACATAACTATAGGGAGCTGGCATCTGCTTATACCCAAGTCACCTGCTGGGTGTGCTGTGTCTGTGCCAGAGTAGACTATTTCATTTCCTCTTGTTCCATTGGAGTTTAAAGTGGTCCTCATGGGGACAAGATGCTAGGGTGAGTCATGCCCTCAGAAAGATGACGGGAGGGGTAATGAGCTGACAAGGTGCACAGGTGATCACACTGGCCACCAGCAGGGGCATGAGGACACCCTGATGGCTGAGGGGGTGGGAGCAGCTGAGGTGAGAGGTCGCTGACTTGGCGTGGACGCGACGCGTTGAGGGCTGCCTCATGGTACCTCATCACTCTCGGAGCATGGGCCTCTGGCCCCATTGGGAATTCCTTTAGTGTCACTGCAGGAATCTTCTCTGGGGACCTTCAGGGCAGAGCTGGTCATGACTATCGAGGTAGAAAGCTATTAGCCCCTACAGCGGGTCATGAACGCTGCAGCTCCTGGGGACAGAAGTGGTACCGCACCCCTGCACATGCACTGTTTGGTGACCAAGTAGGAGAATGAATAAGGGCGAAGCCATGGACCCGGGGCTGTCAGGAACCCTCTCTCTGAATTGGACCTTGTTTCTCTCCTGGAACAGAAGGTCTCCAGCCTCAGTATCTCCAGCCAGCTCCCAAGATGCACCACCTATCTCGCCAACTGAGCCGCAAAACTGGGAACCAGCAAGCTGGTGGTACATGGGAGGCCTCTGTTTCCTGAGGCCATTGGATCAGGGCTGACTTCTCATCCTTCCCATACCTCTCCCTCTGACTAGTACGTTCTTAACTCTGTTGAGCACAAGAAGAGTCGTCTCAGAGTGTCTGGTACCCCACGGCACCGAGAGCATCCCGGATCCACTCTCTACCCACAGGCAGGCTTAGGTAATTTGCCCGTGTTGCTCACAGGAAGCTTAGAGCCCCAAGAGTCCATAGCCAGTCCTGGAGTCCAGCCATGCTCACCTGTATTGTTCTGATAGGTTGGGGTGCATGGATAGCAGGAAGGAAGTCATGCTGCTGTTGGCTGTACTTTCTCCCCTCACACTGCAGAGTCTAGAGGAAGGTTTCTGGCAGGTGAACGTGTGATACACACCTGTAGAATCCCAATGGGTATAGGAATCTCCCCAGCTGTGGGGCAAAGTACTCTTTCTGTTCTCCAGGTTTTCCCTCACTGACATCTCCAGGTAGCTCAACTGACAAGGAGACACCTGTGAATCTACCTACTAGCCAACTGTCCAACTGTCCCTGTGACTCTCTCAGAAGTTCCAAGACAATGGAGTTTCTACAAAAATACCAGCCTAACACATTGTTGTCAGGAACTTAGTCCATGGTCTCTTAGTGCATAGTGAGGGTTCAGGAGACGAGGAAGGGACATGGCCTCCGAGGACACTCTATCATCCAGAGGTTCACAGTTCACAGTGTAGCTGGAGGATAAAGGAAGGGGTGTCAGGACCCCAAAGCCCTGAACCTTGACAGCACCAGTGAACTCCAATGGAAGGGCATTCAAACTGGCATTCTTACTCAGTATTAGCTAATGGTCCTTTCTTCATTCCCCACGGCAAGCTACAGTCTGTCTTCTACTAATAGCTGGGTTGTAGCTGGGTCTGCTCCCCTCCCTTGGTACCCCCCGTCTGCACAGTACAGCTAGTCAAGAACTGTTAAGGGCATGTTGTACTGCCTGGGTTTGTGCATCAACTTGACACAAGCTAGAGTCATCCATCAGAGAGTAAGGAGCCTCAGTTGAGAAAATGCCTCCATGAGATCTGGCTGTAAAGCATTTTCTCAATTAGTGATCAATGGGGGAGGGCCAGCCAGTAGTGGGAGGTGCCACTCCTTAAATGGTGGTTCTGGGTCTGTAAGAAAGCAGGCTGGACAAGGCAAGCTGAGCAAGTCACTAAGCAGCACCCCTCCATGGCCTCAGCTCCTGCCTCCAAATTCCTGCCTTGCTTGAGTTCCTGTTCTGACTTCCTCCAGTGGCACTATGATCTGGAAGTATAAGTCAAATAAGCCCTTTCCTCCCTACTTGCTTTTCGGTCATCAAAGCAGTAGAAACCCTAAGACACATATAAATATGTAAAAGACAGCCAGTGGAAGCTCGAAGGTGGAAGTACATTTTCCAGGGTTGAAGAGCTAGGCACAGAAAGCTGAGACTCTTGACAAGGGCTCCTTGCTCCACAGCAAATGCACCATCCCACCTGGGAGAACAGCAGGCATCTCGAGTGCTTTAGAGCTCTGATGATGTCTTCTAAATGATCTGGTCTCCAAAGGTACAGAGGAAGAAAGGAATGAGCTGGCAGCCCCTTGAGCAGCCCAGGCCCTGATTCTCCATTTAATTCTGTGGTAAAGATGACATTGCCTTGTGGATGCCATGCAGCTGGATGCAACCAGACAAAGGCCACCTCTCCCTGTGAGCTCCATGTCACCAGAAGCACCTTTGCACTCCCATTCACATCATAAGCATCATCATCATCATCATCATCACCATCATCATCACCATCATCATCATCATGAACATTACCATCACCATCATCATGAGCATCATCATCATCACCACTACCACCATGAGCATCATCATCATCATCACCATCATCATAAGCAACATCATCACCACCATAACGAGCATCATCATCATAAACATCATCATCATCATTATCATCATAAGCATCGCCATCACCTCCTCTTCCACCACCACCACCACCATCACTGTTGAAACCAACAGTCATTTAGAGTCCTGTATGTGTCAAGCCCCATATTGAGCCCAGCTATCCCCAAGTTCTGTACTGTCATTATCTCCTATTTAGATGAGGTCTGGAGATGGCTCACAGCTCTACGACTAGGCAGAAGCAGAACTGGGGTTCCTGAGATTATACTGTGGGGTATTGGAGGTACAAGCCCACATTTGAAACTGCTGGGTTACCCTGCCTTTCTCATGGCATGCCGATCGTTACTCATGGCCACTGTCTGGCAAGCATCACTCTACAGACAGACAGCCCTCACAAGACCACCCTCCTGTACAATGGGTCAACAGGCCCATATGCTCATTGATGCTGAAACCTACCACCCCCTACAGGTAGGTTTCAGCATCTATATCTTATGATGGTGGAGACTGATGCTCACAGCCATCAAGGACAGTGCTGGGCCGGAAGTCTGACTGGCTGGTTTCTCACTGGATTTCAAATCACCACTGTAAGGCTCTGTAAGTGAGTCAGGAGACAGAGCCACCAGCTATACCTGGATGATAAGTCAGAGATGGTGATCCCGAGCAGGAAAAGATGCACAGGGCAGAAGGAAGTCCATGTTGGGGCCCCACTGAATCCAGACAGAGTTTGTCCCCTGGCATTACTATCCCAAACCCAGAGGTCAAAGTGGAACTGAAACATCAAAACTGGCACATCATAGTTGTTGGAGGATACCAAAGGGAATATTTATTAATAATATCCACTGATCCAGTGCTAGTTTCTAGACAACCCCACTGTTAATACAGTTTCTAATTTGAAATGTTTCAGCTAGCCAAAGAGGCTTAAAAATCATGACAACCAAGAACTGACACCTGCTACAACATGGATAAAGCTTGAAACTGTTAAATTAAATCCACAGTGGTAGAAAGGAGGCTGGAGTGATGGGGTATTGGAAAAAGATAGCAGGTTTCTTTTTGAGGTGATAACAATGTTCTAAAATTGGTTACAAGGATAACATCATAACTTTGCAACAATACAAAAAACTGTCCAAATATTCAATTTAAATAGAGGAAATACTTATATGGGTTACATTTCAGTTAATTTGCTACAGACTTAGGCGGTTCTGGCATATTCAGCACCCAGCTAAACAGGCATCCAAACATCAGAGCACCCTGAGGTTTCCACCATGATAAGTCTGAGACTTATCATGCCACACATTTAGTTATTTTATTATTTTAATTTTGAGACTGGGTCTCCCCAAGTTATATAAGATAGCTTTAAATTCACTCCTGCCATACATGTTTTTACACATTTATGACATATGCCTGTGAACCTTGTGCTATTTCTAACTTTATATAAATAACTAAGTATTATAAAACCGTGTCGTTATTTTTTCTTCATAGAATAAGATCTATCCATGGAGTCAATCAGCTCTAGTTCTCAATAACTGATGTTCCCTGTGGATGGTATTTTTTAATGCCATTGTGACACTGTAATGCTCCATAGCATTTCTGGCTACTGTCTTGGCAGATCGTAGACCCCTCCCTCCCCAGTCCTATACCTTGCAACAGGCACAATGCTGCCCATCCATGCTTTCATTTCATACACATACTTGTTTCTGTGGTGCCTTGGTGGAGAGCAGCTGCCACACACATGCGCACTTCTCCAGGCTTTATCTAGGAGGGGAGCCACTGTGCCAGGCAAACCTTCCCTTCACCAAATGTTGCCAAGCTGGGCTCACCATCACCATACATACATATATACATACATACATACACACACACACACACACACACACACACACACACACCAAGGTACAGAGACAGAAAGCCACCTGAGTCCCTCAAGGTCTGGAACAAGCTTTCTGGGCTTCCTCCCCACCCCCAGAACTTTCTATTTCCTTATTTTTATTCCCTTACAAATCTCTGTGACCACCTGGGTGGATGTTACCAGAGCTACTCTAGGAGAAACACATTATCAGCATTGTTTGGGTGTCTGGAAATGTTTTCAGGAGGAAATGGGGAAGAAACACACCTCAGAGGATTCCCCAGGGGCCCTAAAATGCAGGCCAAGAGCGGGAGAAAAGATGCATTTCCAGGACAGACACAGCACTCTTGCAGCTTGGAAGCACCTGGCCACGCAACAGCTGTGGGATGCTGGGGTCCTCCCATGCTGGTCACCCGACCTTCCTTCCCCTGAGTGGCTAGAGCTGCTGCTCAAGAGCTACAGCACAGAGATCTTTCCACACTGTCAACCAACCTCCCTTCCAGCGAGAACTCAGGGCCCAAAGGGCTGGGTGACAAGGCAATGTCTGAACTTTGCACCTGCTTACTGGGCTGTTTCTCTCTAAGCCCCAGCATCCCTGATCCAGGTGGCCAGGGCTACACAGACTTGCCATTCCCACAGTGGACAGGTCACCAGCAAAACCGATGTCCCTGGGAGCCTGCTGAGAGTATGTGAAGACTAAGGGTGAGGGTGCTGAGGAATTCTGTCTCTGTCCTAAGGGCCACAGGTGGTGCTGAAGTGCTGGGTTAGTGAGGGCTGGGCATTAACCTTAGAGACACCATCTGTGTGTTTTTACCATAGTATGAAGGTTGAAAGTGGCCTTGTATGTGGGTTCCCTGCAGTACATGAGGTGACACATGGTGGCAATCTGGGCATAGTGATGCTTGTGGCTAGGGAAAGATCAACAATGGGGACCAATGATTCTTTTTTCTTTGAGACAGTGTCTTACTTTGTAGCTCAGGCTAGCCTAGAACTCACTAATAGCTGGTCTCCAATTTGCAGTAATCCTCCTGCTCCCACATCCTGATTGCCAGGGTCATGGGGCTATAGCCATGGACCACCAGGACCACCTTCAGTGGCACTTGTGACTGATGGGATATGAGGGAAAAGATGGTGTCACAGAACCCTGCCTAGGGCTTGCAGCAAGATGGCTCAGCAAATAAAGGCACTGCTCAAGCTTGATGACCTGAGTTTGCATCCTCAGGACCCACATGGTGGAAGGAACAACCCACTGCTGTAAATTGTCCTCTGACTCCTACATATGGAACATGGCATGTGCATTCACGCACACGCACATGCACACGCACAGGCACACACACACACACACACACACACACACACACACACACACACACTCACTCACACATTTTTAAAGCCTGCTTAGGTAGGTCCTGGGTAACTTGCAGAATTTTGAGAAGGTGCAGTGTGGGGGAAGATGCTGGCTGTAGTTATGCATCCCTGTGGAAGGATGGCCTGTGAGTCACACCTATAAGATGCTGAGGAGGCTGCTAGCATTGTCCGGGGCTAGGGATCCACCAGGGGACTCCCACTTTATCAATCCCATGCTGCTACTGCTCTCAAGCTTCTACAGCACCCATATTGGACAGCTAATGGGGTAATGGCTGTAGCCTAGGAGAAACCACAGCAAGCGTGAGCCTCTGGGTCTGCTTACCCTTCATATTTGAAAACATAAGAAGGAGGTTTCTCCTGGATTATGCACTGAGCATGCACCAGGAACTCGCGCAACATGACCACCCAGCAGAACTAAGGGACATAGCAAAAGTGGGAGGTGATGGATGGAAGGTGGTTCGGCAGGACGGGAGGGCTGCAGACTTAGTTCAGCAGGGAGAAGGTGAGAATAGGATCAGAAAGGGGGCACTGCATGGCCAACAGGTCCCACCCAAGTTTACTGAGAGAAAAGAGGAACAGCAGGAGATTAGCAAAGATCAGGCTAGAGAGAGAATACGTAGGCACAGCATTGGATTGGGAGTACGGGGAGCCACAGATGTGTTGGAGCAGAGGAGTAGAGCGTAGTGGGCAAGGTAGAGGAGCCATTGAAGCTGCTGCGGCTGAGGGACTGAACCTGGCTGTAAGGGGGTTCAGAAAAGAGAGGAGGGACAGGGACGAGGCTGACACCGCTGGTGAAGGCATAACCATGCTGCAGCAGAAACAGGGTGGGTTTGAACATCACCGATATCAGCAGGTGTGTAATATAGTGTGCCTTACTAGCTGACCATGGGAGCTGCTTCAAGGATTAGCCACAGATGACTCAGAAATCACCTGGAAAATATTTGTAGGTTCAGCAGAGCTTTGGAACTGCCGGAAGACGGTATCTCTCTAGTTTGAATGATCTCCCTACAATATCCACCCACTCTGCAATCCTCTTTGCAATGGTGCCAAGGGAGCCTCTAGTCTTTACTCTCCTCTTGCCTGGTTAGCTAAAACTGAGATAAAGGCCACAAACAGAGGGCCCTGTCTGTGGATTTGCTCTGCTGCCACTCAGAGGTGGTGACAGGAGCCCAGCTGAGACCAGAGCCCTGACCACAGACTCTACCAATGTTGGCTGTTGGGGTAAAAAAATCTGGAGCCAGGAAAAACAGGGCAGGGCTGGCCAAAGGAGAGGGTTAGGGTGTGTGGCAGCAGCTGTCACCACCCATGGAAAGTAACCAAGGGTCATGAGGAAACAACGTTCTCTTCCTAGGATCACAAGCTTTGGTGCTGGAAGGGGCTGCTCCTGCCTTTGAGGCATCATCCACAGCACAGCTACTTATTGTTTTGAAATACACATTGGACTGGACCACATCCTTCCTCCCAAACCGTTCCTGATGCTACATTTGTGCTCTGTGAGGAAGCACAGCCTGGGTGCAAGATTGTAGTTGCTGCTCACCATCTCTGCACCCACAGCAGACATCAAGTGATTACCACACTTTTTGCTAATCTGGATGCGAGACTCGGGCACTGGCCTCTAGGCAGCCATTACCACATGCTGTGGTTCGGATGTGACATGAGCCCGATGTTTGAACACTTGGTCCTCAGAAACTGATGGCACAGGGAGGTGGTGGGACCTTTAGGAAGTTGACCTATCTAAAGGATTCAGTACAAAGCGGGCCTTTGGGGGTGACTTTTATACTTCTGACCCAAGCCCTCCGTTTTATGGCCAATGCTCAAATGGTTACTCAGATTCCTGCTGCTACCAAGCCTCTTTCTGCCATGCTTTCTTCCACCATGATGGACTGTGTCATCCTGAACCATGAGCCAAAATAAATGTCCTCTCCCCACCCCAGTAAGCTGCTTCTGTAAAGTATTGGGTCAAAGGGGAGGAAAGGAAGTAACACACAATCTGTCAATCACTCACAACATAAACAGTATCTGAGCAGAGTCTGGCTCCCTGCAGTTTTGACATCTCTTTCTACTCTAATTCCTGTTCATCTGTTTCCTGTCACCACTCTGAACTCTAAGTTCCTTAAACTATTGGTCAACTCCAGATACACTCATTCCTCAAAGCTTTTATTCTGGGAATTTTCTAGAAGGACCTGCGGTCTGACTGTTGTATCTTCCATGCGGTTTCTCCCACCTTCTGTGGAAATACTTACTGGCCTTTTGAGACTGAGCTGGCTCTGAACTTGCCATGTAGCTGGTGCCTACTTTGAACTTCTGATCTTCCTGATCCCCCCCCCCCAAGGGATGAGATCTCAATCTGTACATGAACCACTCAGCACGTATCTGCTGGCTTTCTGTAACTCAGGTCTGGCCAGAGGTGGGTAAACAGGACTGCAGGGTGGTTCTTCCTTGGCTACTCTGTGCTCATCTACTCCCCTTTCATGCTGGTGAAAGCCTAAGCAGCTGCTCAGGCCTTACAGAAGAAATCTACAAGACACAGACAGCACAGCCACCCCCTGCCCTGCACCATGCTCCTGTGATACACTCAGTAAGAGATATTTCCCCTCTGAAGTCCCTTTACTGAGACTTTAGTCATGGTGGCAGATGAGCCTGTACCCTTACTGAGCATACCTTCTAGTTTGCTTCCTTATTCCGTATGGCCAACCTACAGTGAGTGCCACATCCTAGGTGACATTTTCCTAGTGTTCCAGGCTTTGAGGGATATTTCAAAATGTTCCACACAGTGGCCTGGCCAAAGCAACTTTTCCTCTCCCCTCCATCTATCTTCTAGTCATGTACCTGTACTGGGGCTGACAGGCAGGCAGGTGAACTACATCACCCCTCATTCTCACTGCTGCTGATCAACCCTTCCAGCATGATATTCAAGGCCCCAGTCCCCCTGTCCCATAAGAGACCAGGCCAAGGCAGAAGGGATGGGTCCCACAGCAGCATGCCTGCTGCCAGCCCCACCCAGCTCCAGCATGACGGGCCTGAAGGAGCTATTTCCTTGCCAGCTGGAGCCTATATTGTCCTGCTTCTCATTTGTTAGTAGGAACAAGGACAGAGAATGGGTGAATTTCCCTGATCTTTATATTGGCCTCAAGTGGTCTAGGAAGTCCCACGGTACATCTATCTAGTTCTCAGGACCCTCCCCCTGCCCTGTGTGCCTTGCAAATGGTCCACACCAATTCCTCAATTTCTGGCTGCTGTGACCCTCCTCCCTGAGATTTGACCTCTGGCATCCTGCCTTGAGCCTATGAGCCCATCATTCCCCTGGCAAACAGTGTCTGTGGCAGGATGCTGGAAAGAGAGCTATTTTGGGGCAGGGAGGATCTCAGGAGGATGCTGGCGAGGTCAGCATAGGAAGGGAAGGAGGCAGGTTTTCTGCCCATGATTATGAGTCCTGGGCTTTCTGAATGCTGCCCAGGGACCCAGGGCTGCCACGGGGAAGAGCACGCCCACCACAGGACTCTGGCTCTGGCCTCTTTTGACCACAGAAGCCAAAGGAGGCAGGCGTGGGTTTGAAGCTGTAGGATCTGATCCATCAGCCACCATAAGGGAATTTCCAGGCAGGCAAGACTCAAGGTGTGGTTCAGGACAACACATGTGGAGTGATGGTGGGTGGGGACTATGAGAAAAACTCTATCAATTTATTAACATTTAGTGAGCACTTACTGTATACAGGGACAATACTAAGTGCTGGTGGGACAAAGGTATGTAGTGCTTTGTGTTTTAGTTTACATCAGGAGCCACACAGAGATTTGTGAGTCCTGACCCAAAGATGATGACCTGAAAGAAGGATCCAAGTCCAGGGAGGAGTGAGGGAGGGCTTTCCTGACCCATCCGAGGACTTGCAAGCCCCTGGATGCTCAATCTCCCCCACCTCTTTTTTTTTTACCATGAGTTTTTGTCTTGTTTTACAAAAGAGGGTCTCATCTTAGCAGTCTCATGGTAGACTCTAACTCACTATGAAGCAGAGGATGGCCTTGAATCCTGATCCTCTTGTCTCCACCTCCTGAGTGCTGAAGTTATAGCAATGAACCACCACACCAGATATATATATATATATATATATATATATATATATATATATATATATATATGCTGGGAATGGAACCCAGAGCGTCGTGCATGCTAGACAAGCACTCTACCAACTAAACTGCATTCCCAACCATTTTTTCAGCATCTTGAGGGAGGTTACCCATCAAGTTTCTGTGTTAAGGAAATTCTTTCCTTGTGGGGTGAGATCCCTCTGCTTTCCCTGGTCAGCAGGGGCAGGTGACTACCATGGCCTTGAACATGCAACCAACAGAGTCTCCGATGCCAGGATATGGTCATGAGGAAAGAATTTTGGTGCATCATTGACAGACATGAGACGGCTGAGGACACTAACAAACAATAACAATATAATAATGATGATGATGCTTATTATCAGGCAAGGTACTAACAAGCAATTTAATTTCTCCCACTGATTTACCAAGTGGCCTTTATCCTTGTTTCAAACAAAGCAACTGAGATACAGAAATGTGAAAAAACTCTGAAGACTACACAGCTGGTAAATGTCAGAGATAGAGTTCCAAACTGTCTTCTGTGGTGCTACTCTTGCCTAAGACAACAGACACAGTCACACAGAACTTGGGTAGCCTCAGAAACCTGTCCAGACCCTGTCACCTCATCATCACCTACATCTCAGTTTACTAATCCTGGCAGCTCAAGGATCTAGCAGAAAGCCTTCTCCAACTCTGGGGCCCAATCTCCTAAACTCAGAGAGGTGGGGGGAGCTGGCTTCTTGGGGGCTCTGGAGAACCCTTTAATTAATCCAGACAAGTAGCTTGTGGGAACAGTGACTCTCATCACAGTGTCACATCTTCGGGGATAGTGCACCAGCCCATTTACACCTGGCCACCAAGAAACCTCCACTGTACCTGTATGCTTAGTGTGCTGGCTAATCATCACTGTTGGGTTGAGTGGGGTTAGCATCACCAAGGAAACACATCTCAGGGTGTGTCTGTAAGGGCATTTCCAGAGAGCCTTAGCTGATGAGAGCAAAGCCACCCTGGACATCACCTCACAGGCTAGGATTCCAGATTGAATAAAAAGGGGAAAGCAAGCTGAGAAATCTACTCTTTCCTGCTCCCTACCCTGATCTGCTGAGATGTGAACAAGCAGCCTCTTCCAGCCACAGGCAGGGGATGCTGGTCATGCCTAGCCCATCACAATGGACTGTACCTTTGCCAACTGTGAAACAAAGCCCTTTCTCCCTGGAGGTGCTTCTTGCCAGGTATTTGTTCACAGCAAGGGGAAAAGCAATTAATACATTTAGCATCTGTCAGTCTCTGTTCTCTGGCTCAGGGAATCTGTTGAGGATTTCTAGAAGGTTGTAAACTTCTAATGCCAGGGAGGACCTTCCCAGGAGGCCAGAGGGAGACTTTCCAGGGCCATTTGCCTACCACAGTTACCTAGGGGGCTTCAGTATGCACCAGGAGACCCTGAGCAGGCAAAGTCCCCAACAATTGTTTAAGCATGTCTCCCCCTTTCCCCAAATCCTTTTCTTTCTGTTCCTTCAAATTACAGCCCAATCAAAACAGTTCTAATCCTTCTTCTGTTATTAGCTTAATGAACATGATCAGAAACTGGAGGAGCCCTCACTCATACTCACATATCAATGGTGACGGTGCACCGAACCTAGCACTGAATACGACGCCTGCACTGAGCAGGCACTCACACACATCTTTGAAGACAGAAAGAGACAGCTGGGGAGCAGACTGTGTGAGCCAAGGCCCTGTGGCATCCTGTATCTACTCGAGCAAGGCCGGAAAATAGCCAAAGCAGCATTTGAATCCAGTTTATACTTTCAGCATCACAGTACCGGGTGATGTATTCAGGTGATGGACATTCTTGTGCACCCACTACACCTTCAGAAATGGAAGGCACAACAGTGATGTGGTAAGAAGAGTCTCCCCATTTGCTGTGCTGATTTTCTCTTGGATGCCACACAGCCTGTCATGAATCTCAAAACACGGCCACATTCACCAAAAGATATGCTTTTTCACTTAACCTACTTTAGTGTCAGGTGTTAGAGGAATTGATGAATGGGTGTGTGCTTGGGTTAGTGAGTGATGGATGGGTACATGAATGGATGGAGGAAGAGAGGAATATGGAACAGGTGGGGGTGGGGTGGAGGAAAGGACGGAAGACTACAAGAAGAAGTTCTGGGTCGTGGTGCCTGACCCAGGGATGCTGATCTGACCTTACCCATTTGCAGGGTTCCTTACCTGGTGGGCAGTTACATCCTGGAGACATCTTCGGAGCCTCCCGGCGCCTGCGCGAGTAGAACTTCCATTTCTGCACAAAAAGACAAGATAAATCACTAGGAGCTCAGAAAAGATCCAGCCTTGGAGAGCCAGTAGGGGAATGAAGGGGAGTGAGTGTGGGGGAGGGGCCAACAAAGGGATGCGGGTTGGTGGGGTGGTGGAGGTAAATGGGACTCCTGGGATCAAAGCCTGGCAGTTCACGGCCCTCCCGGGCCACATGAACAAACCTGATAGTCTTTGAAGAACTCCCAAATGCTCCTTGTGTGGGTGACAGGAAGTAGGATAAAGCTTATCACAGTTATTCAGCATCTGCGGTCTTCAGCAGGCTCCGCTCAGGGCCCTGTAAACTAGTGGCTGCCCATGGTGACTTGATGGCACACCCTTCTTAAATCTTTGCTATTGTGTTCCTTCTCCAGCTGGGTACCTGGGCAGGCACAAGGCCTTCTGCTCTACCCACCCCTCAAAGCCAGCATGGTGGACAGGGTGGGTGAGGAGGAGCCAGGGAGGCTGAGCAGGCCCTAGCTGCCTGTTCCACCAAACCTTCTCCACACGTTGAAACTACAGAGCTAATCTGGAAGGCCCTAAAGAGTTGGGACCTCAAGTCCCAGGAAGCTGTCTATACATGACAGCAATCAAATATGTGCATGCAAAAAGGCAGCACATGCTAGACTGTTTGTGGAGATCAGTGTCTATGTGCCTCACATGGGACTCTTATGTGAGCCTCGTTAGGTCCACCTGGGTACCACAGTGATCGACTGGAGCCCTCACTTCTTCAGCTCTGTCATTCATAGCATACAGAGTGTATTTCACAGGCATAGGCCAGCTCCATGCACCACTTCTCTTTGGTGGCCAATCCTCACGAGATCCTGGCACTTCCACGGGCTGCACTTTACCAATGGCCTGGGTTCTCTGACAGTGTCACATGAAGGCAAGCCTCAACTTTTCCCGATGATCACTTCAAACCTAGGGTCTCTACTACATCTGAGGCTGCACTTTCACCAATGGCTTCTCCTGGGCTCTGCTAGTACCAAGCCTTAGCTGTTCTCCATGACTCTGTCAGTCTAGCAGCTCTCATGATGCCAAGATTAGTAACACATGGGTTATTCTTGCACATTTACCAAGTATGGCTACCAAGGAGATGCAGCCTTAGACCCCCATCTGGATAATTTCCAAAGACTCCATCTCCATGATGCTGGGTTTGTCTTAATTACTGCTACTTTCTCAGCTCTATCTGAAGGGCATCAACTGTCCCAGCAAAACAAAGATGAGCAGACACCAGAGATTCTCAATCCAAAATGCCACATGAACAGCCCTGATGGGTTCTTTGAAGAAGAGCTCTCCAACTTCCCTGTGAAACTTCACAAGCTAGCCTCCAGTGTCTGCACCACCATGACATTCTCTTCTGACTCTCACAGAGCAGTCCATTAAGCTCAAGTCCCCAAACAGCTTTTCCAGCTCAAAGTTCCAAACTTCTTCCACTGTCCTCCCCCCAAACAGCATACCCCCTGAACCTGGTACAGTGTCTGTCCTGGTTTGCTGTCTATTGCTGTGACCAAAAAGCAAGTTGGGGAGGAACGGGCTTATTTGGTTTAGACCTCCACATTGTAGTCCATTACTGAAGGAAGCCAGGACAGGAACTCATGTGGGGCAGGACCCCAGATACAAGAGCTGATGCGGAGGCTATGGAGGGGTGCTGCTTACTGGCTTGTTCTCCAAGGCTTGCTCAGCCCAGTTCCTTATAGAAGCTACTACTCTCTTATAGAACCCAGGGGTAGCCCCACCCACGATGGGCTTGTCCCACCCAGCTCAATCACTAATTAAGAAAATACCCTACAAGCTTGCCTATACGCCTATCCTATTGTTCTTAGTTGAAGCTCCTTTCTCTCCAATGACTCTAGCTTGTGTCAAGTTGACATAAAACTAGCCAGCACTAACTGGGCAGTGGCGGCACATGCCTTTAATCCCAGCACCAGGGAGGCAGAGGTAGGTGGATCTCTGTGAGTTTCAGGCCAGCCTCGTCTACAGAGCAAGTTCCAGAACAGCCAGAGTTACACAGAGAAAACCCTATCGTAGAAAAACAAAACAAAACAGAACAGAACAGAACAGAACACTAGTCAGCACTGTGGACCGGGCCCTCCCTCATCAATCATTAATGAAGAAAATGCCCTATAGACCTGCCTACAGGAAATCTGATGGAGAAATTTTCTCAACTGAGGTTGAGCTTGTGTTGAGTACACACACACACACACACACACACACACACACACACACACACACACACACACACACACACACACACACCAAAAGAAAAAAACAAAAACTAACCAGGACACCTGGCAGAAGGCTTCCTTCTGGGGCTGACCATGGTCTGGGACGCTGAGTCTGGTGGTCAGTCCTTGTCCTCCTTGACCTGTGGCCACATTTACACACTTCTCCTCCCCTCCTGCACACAAGCACGTCCTGCACTTGGCTCCCAGGAAGCCATGCTTTCTCAGTTCCCCTCCTCCTCCATGGCAGGTTCCTGACTTTCTCCTTTGCTGGCTCCATCCTGTCTACTTACTGTCTAAATGTAGATCACGGGGCCATGGTTCAGGGCCCGACTTTAGCCCTCTATATACTGGTTTCCAAGACCTTGCTTGGTCTGAGGTCTTTGATATTGTCTATTAGTGTCTTAGCCAGTGTTCTGTTGCTGTAAAAAGACACCAGGACCAAGGCAACTCTTATAAAAGAAGGCACTTAATTGGGGCCTTGCTTAGAGTTTCAGAGGTCTGATCTATATTGTCATGGCAGACAATACACTATACAATACACAATACACAGAGAGCATGGTGGTAAGTAGGTGTGTTAGAGAAGGAGCTGAGAGCGACAACCTGATCTGCAAGCAGAGAGAGAGAGAGAGAGAGAGAGAGAGAGAGAGAGAGAGAGAGAGAGAGAGAGAGAGAGGGAGGGAGAGAGCACACTTGGGCCTGGCATGGACTTCTGAAATCTCAAAGCCCACTCCCCAGTGACATACTTTCTCCAAAAGGCCACACCTCCTAATCCTTCTAATCCGTTCAAACAGCTCCACTCCCTGGTGACTAAGCATTCAAATATATGAGCCTATAGGTCTGTTCTTATCCAAACTACTACAGTGATCGATGGCAGCCCCGTATTCCCACTTCTAGCCTGGACCTTCCTCTGAGTCATGTGACCAGCTGCTTGCCTAACAGTTTATTCTTTGCTATCTCAGTTCCAAGACTGAGCCGCCAGTCTGCTGCCCTCTCCCTCCCCCACATGTCCCATCAGAACCAACTCAGCACTGAGGACTCTTCCTCACACACCCCGCCAGTAAACACCCCATCTTCTGCCGTGTAGACACACCCCCATCAGTCCTTCTCCCCAAACCCAGAACTGCCCTGCCCCAGGCACAGCTCTAGCACAATGGCCTTGACACCTAATGCCCCCACCCCCATCCAACCTGGGCCAGAAGCCCCGTCCTCAACAGTTGTCAGACCCACCATCTCTCCTGGCTTTCTCCTACCCCAGGGCCTGTGCACCTGTGATCACTCTCTTTCCGGAATGTTCTCTTTCTGGCTGAAACCATTCTTGCTTTCCGTCCCATTCCACATACTTCCTGTCCCCTTTCCTACTTCATTTTCTCCTCTCTCTCTCTCTCTCTCTCTCTCTCTCTCTCTCTCTCTCTCTCTCTCTCTCTCTCTCTCTCTCTCTCTCTCACCTCTTGTCCCCCTTTGCTAAGAGAGGATAAATTCACAGGGAGGTAAACCGAATGTTCTGTGTTCCTCATCACCATGTGCCCAGTGCCTACAACAGAGCCTGACACACAGCAGGCATTCAGTAAACACTGGCTGTTTACTAATCAGGTGTCACAGTAAGCTTGACTGGACTGCGGTGGGGAGCTGGGGGTCAGGGGATATGACTAACTCAGTCAGGTGTGGAGTGAGGGTCAAATCCCCTCAGATAGGAATGAGTGACCCAGGTCACCAAGACACACCTTTTGGGTGGCCAGCTTAGGTTTACTTAACTCACTAGTCCTGGCCCCTTGGGTATGATGAGTTAGAGGCCCTAGTCTGGAGAGACCCCAGACTAAGGCTGGAGGTGGGTGGGTGGGTTGCTTTCTGCAGTCTTGATTGGGGGATGGACCTTAGCCCCTTTACGAAGAGGGGCCTGTCTGCTTTCTTGGCTGGTAGCCAGGGCCTCCTGGAATGCCCTGTGTGGTCAGAGCTGAAATACCACCAGCCTGATGGGTCGCAGCTATTAAAATGCCAGTATCAGTATCAAAGGGAAGATGCCAGGCAGCCACTGGATTCCCCAGAGAACACAGTTCCAACCTAGCTTGGGCTTAGGGATCACTCACTCGCCATGTCCTGGCTCAGGGCTCTTAAAGGGACCAGGCACCCAACCCAGGCCTCTGTCACACAGACGGTGGTAGAGGGCAGCAAGGCCAGAGGCCCAGTGTCACTGTCCCTCCTGGGGTCTTCCCTCAAGAAGAGGCTTTGGAAATAAGATATTGCCTCCTGACAACCATGCAGGTACTGAGGCAGAGTGGCAGTGCAGCCAAGCAGGAATCGCCTCCCTAGTAGTTGAGGGTGACACACTCCATGGGTCTGGGCTCAGGGGTATAGTGTTTGCCCAGGATTCATGAGGTCGTGGCTTACATCCTCTGCACCAGAAAGAAAAATGAAAAAGGCAGGTGTAGTGGGGGCATGTCTGTAATCCCAGCACATAGGAGAAGCAGGGGGATTAATGCATCTTGGAAGCCAGCCTGGGCTGCATAGAGTGACTGTCCCCACAGGTGCCACCAAACAACAAAACAAATGGGTGGGGAGATAGCTGTTAGCAGAGTGCTGGCTAGGAACGTACAAAGCCCCAAGTTAACTCTCCAGTAGCCCATCAACTGGGTGCAGTGGCCCGTGCCTCTAATCTGAACACTCAGAAGGTAGAGGCAATAGGATCAGGAGTCCAAAGTCATTCTCAGCTACACACCAAGGTTGAAACACAAACCCAAGCTACATGAAACCTGGTCTCAAAAAAATTTTAGGCCAAGCTTGGTGTTGCACACCTCTAAACCCAGCAATCAGGAGGCAGAGGCAAGCTGGTCTCTGTGAATTCAAGGCCAACCTGGCCTACAGTGTGAGTTCCAATTTTTTTTTTCTTTTAATGACCCACACTAAGTACACTATGCTACCCGTGGAGATAATCACGTTAGGAAAAAAGTAATTAATTTTGGCAAATGATCTTATGACTCCTACCTGCCCTTGGGACTACCTGGAGTGAATCACCTGTTTTCTGAGGCTTTGCAGTATGGACAGGAGCTTGGGATGACATGGTGGGGCCAAGCTTTTGGTGCCATCCCAACTTCCCCATTAACAGTTCTTAAGCAACAGATAAAACATCTGGGCTTCAGTGCCCTCAGCCATAACGTAAGGGTGGTTTTAATTATTTGTGGGACCAATGAATGGCCGAAACACTAGAGGGATGGGACAAGAAGGGTTGCTGGACTTGAGGCAAATCTGGCTACTGCTCTGCTGGTGTGGTGTGGGCCACCTCTGTCCTGCCTCCCCTGCCTGCCACATGCTGCCACATGCTGGTATGTCCATGCTACCCGTGGGTACCAACCTGGTGGGTATCGGCTGTCCTGTGCCAAGCCCTTCTCCTCCTGTGTCGTTCCTGCTAAATCTGGGGCTCAGAAGCTGCCAGAGGTGCCCACAGCTGTGGAGGACCCAGTCAGGAATCTCTCTGGTCTGCCCTATGGCTTTGGGCTGGATCTGAGCAGAACCCACAGGAGGTAGAGGGCCAAATCAGCACTCAAGGCCTAGCAGTATGGCCCAAAGCCAGAACAGCACAGAGGGTGGAATGAAGGGGGTCCCACAGAAGCAAGCTGGGAAAGTGACAGGCCCATGTGTGAATGTGTACACAGGTTGGATGAAATCAAAGCCAAGGAAACTCAGACACCTATTCAACCCCAAACAGACTCACCTAGACCGCTCCAGGGCTGTGGGCCACAAAGACCTCAGCTCCCTCTGGTCTTTATGTGAGAGCTTGGCACCCAATCATAGACTCCAGGACTAGGAAGCTGGGGCCTGGGAGCTCATGGGTGCCCTGTGCAGCCTCTTTTAGTGGCTGTATGAGAACCACAGAAAAACGTGATCTTAACTCCAAAGTTCAGGGAAAAGACGTAACTGTACCTGTGTGTGAGCTTTGCAGACTTCATATAGGGACGCTCTTCCTTCTAGCTACCCTGACACCTGCCTGCTGCCTCTGTGGAGTGAGGGAGCTAGGCAGGCCTGCAACTGGCTGCAGGCCACATTGGCATGGGTACAGTACCTCAGGGACCAGGACAGAAAGCCAGGCCACTGGGGGACAGGTCCAGGGACAAGTGTCCTGGATAGGGAGCGTTGGGGTTGCTTTTCTACTCCCTTCCTCCCTTCCCTGCCCCTGGGCAGCCTGCAAGGAGTGACACAAGACAGTCCTCAGCCCCATCGTTAGCATGGCTGAAGTGGGGAGGACTGTGTGACCAAGAGCCAGACATGGCCACAGACTGCCCTGGCTCATCACAGGGAGGTGACAACTGAGCTGAGCAGACACCAGGTGAGCGGCCAGTGCTGAGTGTGACGGGGAAACTGCACAGCGGAGTGCATCTCAGACATAAACAAGCTTCATTCATTCAGTATTTGCCACAAGCCATTTCATAAGCAGGAAACTGAGGCACAGAGGGCTTAAAAGCGCCAGACTAGACCCAGAAAGCCTGGCTTGGAGCCCATGCCCTTCACGCCACATCTGTGACAGACGGAGTTAAAAATATCTATTAGCTAAATACCAGGAGTATCTCTAAACACAATAGCTCTGTGTGTGTACATGTGTGTGTGTGATTGTGTGTATGTGTGTGTTTATATGTGTGTATATATATATATATATGTATGTGTGTACCTATGTCTATATGTACATGTTTGTATATATAAGTGTGCAGGCATGGGTATATATGGGTGTAGGCATGTGTGTAGACATGGGCACATGTGTATATGTATGTATGTGTGTTTGTATATGTGCACATGTATATATGTATGTATGAGGATATGTATAGGCGTGGATGTACATGTATGTTTGTGTAGGTACAGGTGTGTGTATGTACAGGTGTGTGTATGTAGGCGTGGGTGCATGTGCATGTGTGTGTGTGGATGTAGGCATGGGTGCATGTGCATGTGTGTGTGTGGATGTAGGCGTGGGTGCATGTGCATGTGTGTGTGTGGATGTAGGCGTGGGTGCACATACACATGTATAAAAGACCAAAGGTTGACACAGGAGGCTCCCTTGGTTGCTTTCTGGCATATCTTTTGAGGCAGGGTCTCTCGCTGGACATAGTTTACTTACTGACTTGGCAAGGCTGGCTAGCCAGAGGATCTGCCTATTTCCACTCACTCAGCACTAGTACTACAGACACATGTCATCATGTCTGGCCTTAGAAAACAGAGCAAAAAACATGGACGTTGAGGATCCATGCTTTCTTGGGTGACTTCCTTTACTGAGCCATCTCCCTGGCTCCTAATTTTCTAAGTCTAGAAAGATCCCTCATGGAGGGTGACATTCTTAGGATTATTACCCCCATTTTATGGGGGTGAGGTACAAAGCACAGAGAAATCTATCAACTTGCTTAAAGTCACACAGCAACTGTACGGGCAGCACCAAGCAGTGCAGCTCCAGATGCAAGGGTAGGTAAGTCATCTCTGGGCTGAGAGCAATGGGAGGGAAGAGTTTCGATTCTGAGGATCCTGACACGATGTGAGTGTGAGGTCACTGTGGTTGCTGTGCAGAGTAAGTGGGTGAGTTAGGAAGATGGCAGAGCGGTGGTGGGGAAGAGGACAGACATGTTGACGGGAGGCTGGAGCCCAGGTGACCACAGATGATGACCCTTTGATTTAGACAGTTTTAGGTGCTTTTCATTCATGCTGGAAATGAGTAGTGGCAGGTAGGAGGCAGGTCTGGAACTCTGACACAATGAAGAACACATTAAATTTGAGATTTGGCTAACCCTGCAATAGCCATTTAACAGGGGGCATGTACGCTTGAGGACCAAGGGCTGCTGGTATTCCTAACGCAGCCCACGACTTCTTCCCTTTCCCTTATGAGGCTTGGGGCAGGGTGGACTGGAGCTGCAGCAGGACCACTTTGGGGTTTCCCAGGTGAGGACAGGACGCGAGGGCCCAGTGAGTGCTGTCCGGTTCAGCAACCTTGTCTCTGATGTCTGACCCTGGCCTGCCCGCTATCAATACCCAACCCTGCAGACGGTCGGTCTGCGAGAACGCCGGGCGTGTAACTGACCATTGTGATTGGGCTCTATGGGTGTCAGGGGCCTCCCACGGCTCTGGGGGCAGCCAGGCTCCCTGTGGCAGTTGCAGACCAGGTAAAGAGGAGGCTGCCTGGGGAGCCTGGCTGGCAGGGAGTGTCTGAGAAAGGAGAGGAAGGAGGAGGGAGAACACAGGGAAATGAGAAAAGAAGGCTGTCTCCCCCAGAGGCCAGAGAAGCTGGGGTTGGGTCAGGAAAGGAAGGGGCTGAAGAGGCCCATCCGGAGTGGACGCCAGCCGTGCGGGGCTTCCCAGAACCCCACAATAGCCTCCAGAGGAGAGACAGGAGTCCAGTGTTCCCTGGGAGGTCGGGCCGCCCCTTCCAGGCCATCCCACCCATGTGTGCCTAGCTGAAGGGCAGGGGAGCCCACCCTGTGCCAGCAGCCTCCTCCTGAGCGCCCTCGGGGCCATGGTGTTGGCAGGTCCATGGAGTGACACAGCACCATGGTCCTGTGGGAGGCAGGGATCTGCTGGGAGTCCAGATGACACCAGAAGAGGTGGCAACCCTAGCCTGACTAGGGTCCTCCCCAGCTCTGGGCCTGTTTCCCTGAGGTAGCCTGTTTATTCCCCTCACTGGCTGAGGGAACACCAGCTGCTCAGGATGCACAGAAGAGGCTGCACACAGGGGTCTAGTTCCATCCTTTGTAACACAGACACAGACAGATAGACACACACACACACACACACAGACACAGACACACAGACAGACATACAAATACACACAGACAGACAGACACACACACACACATAGACACAGACACACACACAAGACACACACACACACACAGACACACAGACACACACAGAGACAGACAGACACACACACACACAGATAGACAGACACACATACAGACATACAAATACACACACACACATAGAGACAGAGACAGACAGACACACACAGAGACAGACACACACACACACACACACACACACACACACACAAAGAGACAGACAGGTGCGCACACACAGACACAGACAGACAGACACACACACAGACACACACACACACAGAGACAGACAGACTGAGAGAGAGAGAGAGAGAGAGAGAGAGAGAGAGAGAGAGAGAGAGAGGAACCAGGACTGAGCCTCTGCCCATCAGGTGACGCAGACTCATGATGAGGCAGTTCACGGTGTCCCATCCCTCGCAGAGCCCAGCATTGCTGAGGTCAGGACAGGATGAGGGTCCGTAGGGTCTTCCTCACCAACACTAAACAGAGTCATTCTTACTATGGACAGTAAGACAAGCCTGGCACCATGCCAATTCGGTTAAGCATCACTTTTGTAGGAACCAAATCCAACCCAGCACCTCCTTCGTCTTGGCCTTTTTGCAGGCAAGCACATGTTAGTGGCCCTGTCAACTACTTTCAATTATTCTATTACTATTAACTAGCTGTGTGACCTTGGGGAAATCACTTAACCTCTCTGGGCTTTGACTTTGTTCTGTCAAAAAGGAATAGTGGAAACAGAAAGCACACATAAGACTATTGCACAGCTTTAGTGAATCAGTAGATACAAAGCTATGGACTGTGAACCTGGGGTGGGGGTGGGGCAGTTGGCAGTGGTTACTGTCACCATACCTGGATGACTAATCAACCATCATCTCCATGCAGAGAACATTGCCATTTGTATTTTTCTAATCAGGATCCTGAGTTTTATCCAACTAGTCACAGAGGCCTGTGTGACACCAAATGCTGTGTGCTTGCCTGTGGCATTATTTTGCAACCCCCCTCCCTATCTGCATGTGTGTATACATGTGGACACACAAAACCTTGACAAGCAGTCTAGGAAGGAGGGGGTTGGAATACTCAACCTTCGGGGTGGGGGCCAAAGAGGAAGATGCCCAGGTGTGTGGTCCAGGCAGCAATGACCACCTGGAGCACCCCATCCTGCAGCCAGGGCCAGGCATGCTGCAGGAACACTGCATCCTCTGTTGACGGCTGTGAAGCCCCTCTCCCAAGAGCACTCAGAGCAAACATTGAGCCCACAGCTGGGACAGGAAGTGTGAGAGGCTCAGCTGGCTGGGACACCTTTCCTAGCCTCCAACAAGATCGTGAATCAGAGACTGGAGAGAGAGAGAGCTTAGTTGCACAGCATTAGGGACCTGAGTTCAGTTCCTAGAACCCGTGTTAAAAATCGGCAACACAGAAGTAGTGTTAAAATTGGAAACACGGGCTGGGCCTGTGGCTGCATGCTTGTAATCCAGAGCTAGAGAGGCAGAGGCAGGGAGGTCCCTGGGGTTCCCTGACAGGTACTTGGCAAGTTCTAAGCTAATGAGAGATCCTGTTCTCACACACACACACACACACACACACACACACACACACACTGAGGAATGACATCTCAGGCCGTCTTCTTGTCTCCATACACTTGTACATGTGCATACCCATGTGAGCTTCAGAAGACTGGTGAAATCTGCCTACCACCCGGCCACACTGAATAACAAGCCTGGAGACCCTCTACCCCGTGGCCAGGTTGTGTGCAGACACATGGAGAACAGGACATTAGAGTAGAGGACACCTACCCATGGTAGTCACAGGTGGCCAGCAGACTTTTCCTGGCGGATTGGCTCTGATGGGCTGGGCGTATAGCCTGGAGCCCTGAATGGGGCAGGATTGAGAGGTCTGACCTGGCTCATGGAGAGCCTTACTGAGTGATTAGTAATGTCTGCCACCACTGGGCAGGGGAGTGAGCAGTGTGTGCTACGGTCTGCATTTCCTTTCTCTAAGCTAAATGTCATTTTAGACATATCCAGGAAGTGCCACCGAAGGGGGTGAGTTCTCATGGCTCCAGAAATCTTCCCAGAGGACACTGAGAAGAGTCTAGAAGGATCTGGAGTAAGGGGGAAAGAAAACTCTCAGGGAGTGACTAAATTGTGACACTGGTTTCCTGCAGATAGGACTTTATTTTGTCACTTTCACATCCCACCACTGTCCTGGAAGAGCTGACTCCCAGTGAGCACCATCGCATTGCTTGAAATTACCTTGACAAGCCTCCGGAGAGGGCAGAGACCATGACACCTCTCCCTCACTTAATCTATAGTCTTAAGTACACTTGATCTTTAAAAGCAAAACTTCAAGTCATGCCATAGCTGTCTTCACTTTGACTATCAACTCTCGCTGGCTCTCCAGAGCTCCAGAGCTTCCCGGAGCACTGTAAGACGCCAGGGCCATGCAAAGCTTGATGGGAAAGTGTTGTCCTGTGATTGATGGGCCATGCCTGCTGAGGACCCTGGAATGGGAGTCAGGCATACTGTGTCAAGTTTGACCACCTATGAGCCGGTGGTTAACTACAGACTAGAAAGGGTGCCATGGAGGAGACATGCCTTCTACATGCCTCCAGCAGCTCTGCTCCTTTGATGCTAATGTGAGGAGAATCTTTGGTTTCTCCTGTCTTCCCATCACACAGTGAGAACCCTGGACTTCACTCCCTGCACAGGAGGAGGCAGGGATTTGGGACTGACTCAGCAGCACGCTGGACTTTGAGGATGCCTGGACCTAGGGTCGGTCTACTTTCCGAGGTCAGGCAGCTGCCATCTGTCCAGGACGCTGCCGCACAGGCAAGCTGCCCTGTCACACAGCCTGCTCCTTTCAGACCCCACCTCAGTCGACTGCCCAGTGTCTCAGTCTCGTTGCCTCTGCTTTGATCTCTCCTCTCAACAGCCCAATAAAAGGTCCCTGTACACACACCCTATAACGAGAGCCTGGTCTTTTAGGGGCGGCGGGGTCTGCCTGCACTCTGTCAACATGTTGGCCAGGAAGTTTCTATAACTTCCTTTCCCAAGGATTCCCCAAGGTGGAAGAAATGAGTCACAGAGAGTGGGAGGGAGGCTCGGTGACATTGGCCCCCTTATCTGTAAAGTGGGGTTGGACAGTGTCAGCCAACGGGGAGTAGAGAGGATGTAAGCCACTCTCCTGATCATACGTATGGCCTTGGTGCACCCCATGAGCCACTCCAGGGGACCGTGGCAGCAAGGACACTGGGAACAGCATTCTAACTGGGGTGGGCGTCTGCTTGGCGTCTCTCAGAATCCTCAGGGCTGTGCGACCTCCCTCCTCTAGTCGTGGGCCTCCAAAATGAATTTGGCTGTTTTTAATCTTAATCCTGTCCCCTCCCCCAACCCTCTCCTCCCTCTCCCCCACCTCCTGCCCAGTCCTAATCTAGGTGTCATGTGATTTTCTCCATTTGGGACATTCCAGCTTCTTTCTTCACGGCAAGGAAATCAACTGTCAGGCAGCTGGAGTGCTCATTAAGTGTCCCAGCTCCTAGAGAGTCACTGAGTCAATCCCAGGCTGGTCATCGCCCAGTGAGGACCCATCCACCCGCGGCTGGGCCCCTAGGTCTGCCCTTGCTGGCGTGGCCTGCTCTCCAAGGCCCTCTTTCTCAGCCCCACAGACTTGTCTCTATCCTCTGCACACTCTGCTTGGTGTCTCCCTGATTTCAGGGAGCCTGCAGACCATGGCGTGGGCCCCTTCTGAAGTCCCTCACTCCTCCTTCAAGGAGGGGCGCAGGCTCACCTGCCCGGGGACTTGCCACCCCGGGACCGGGAGCCCTCCCTCTATCCCTGCTACCCCCTGCTGGTGGGACCACTGTCTCTTCCATTTTGCTGTCTGCCACCTCCTGAGGGTCTCACAGCAGTACCTGGATGGTGTCAGAGCCTAAATGTGGCAGAGAAGAAACCTAACTGCAGGGGGTGGTGGGACTCACTAAGGTCACACAGCAGTGGGAATTTAATCTTAGTCCCTAAACCCTGTAGCTGTCACCATCAGGGCAGGAGTTCACCTCACAACCATATCACAAAGCTACATGCCCCACCCCCTCTCACCCAGGTTGTGCCTCGCCCATTCCTTATTTTTTAATTAAAATTCATTTATCATTGAGGGGCGGTGGTGGTACACGCCTTTAATCCCAGCACTCGGGAGGCAGAGGCAGGTGGATCTCTCTGAATTGGAGGTCAGCCTGGTCTACAGAGGAAGTTCCAGGACAGGCTCCAAAGCCAAACAGAGAAACCCTGTCCCCCCCCCACACACACACACAAATTTACCATCCTTGTATGTGTATGAGTGTGTGTGTGCCCTCTCTCTGGGATTGAACCAGGCCATCAGGCTTACTCAGCAGATGGGCTTACCCATTGAGCCACCCTTCCTCTGCTTCTTTGCATATACTTGGAAGAATTCCCCTGGGGAGAGAGACAAAGGACACTTCCCTCTCCAGCTGCACTGGAATAGTTAATCTTATCAACGGGACTGAATCAAGAAATGTCCAGGAGATGAGTGAAGCACACCCCTGGGTGTGTCTGTGAGGGCGATCCCAGGGAGGATTAGGTAGGGGCAGAAGAGCCAGGGTGAGTGCAGAATGTGTAACGGGAGGTGGGCAGGGAATTGGAGGGACACAGGGAAAGAACTGCCCTGTGCCCTCCCACCAGAGGGACTGAACCCTCGGAAACTGTGAGCCAACATAAGCCCCTCTTCCTCCCCTTTGTTGTGTCGGCCAGTTATTTTCGTAACATCAGCAAGAGTGATGGCTAACGCAGCCTGCTCCGTGCCTCCCCATATGGACTTGTTTTGAGACTGTCACCATATCCACGGCCTGCCCAGCCAGTCCCCAGCTCCTGTGTCTGCCAAGCCCTTTCCGTGAGACTAAAGCGCTTGAGGAGCTCCAGTTCAGTTTGTATTTAATTCCAATAGAATAAGTCACATGTGCTAGTGATTACTGTATGAGACCATGTGGCCTTTGAGTGTCCCCCAGCAGCCCCTAGACTGTAGGCCTCATATTTGCCAAGTTCCATGGCAGGGCAGCTCCCTCCATCACCCCCGACTACTGCCTCCAAGTGGTGTCACCCTGCAGTCCCTATACCTTCTCAGTCCTGTACCCAATATCGCTCTGGGCTCCGGTCCCAGCAGCCTCCTACCAGCCTTCCCACTGGAGGGGCTAAGCACCTCCCACTCAGCCCTTCAGTAGCTCCCCACTTCCCTCTTTACCCATCACGCAATCGCTGAGGCCTTTCCTGACCTGGCTTGCCCATCTACCTCACCCAGCCTCACTTCAGCTATGCAGCTCTCCCTAGTTAGTCTTCATGGCCTCAAAGCAGCCCCGCCGCACCGCTGGTCTCTCCCTCCCCCCAAGCTGTTCCCTGGGGGGCGTACCTTAGCACAAAGCCTGGTGCCTACCCCCTTGTACCAGGCAAAGTCCTACTCACTCTTTAAGTCTTGCCCTAAACAATCACCTCCTCGGGAAGCCCCCTGTGGTTGCCACCACCATCACGTCGTGTTAAATGTAAGGCGTCTCCTGGCCACTCTGCCTCCTTTATCGGTGGGAACGTTTCCCACACCATACCGTGCCTACTCACTTTCTTTCTGTGTCCTACTCTGAAGTGTTCCCAGGGCAGCCCCCCCCCCCCCCCCCGCAGCCAGCTATCAGCAAACAGTGGCAGGACGTAGGGACAAGAGGAGTGGGTGCAGGGTAGGGAAACTTAGCTCTAAACTGGCTGTCGCCATGGGGCCTTGAGCAACTACTGCTCTTCTCTAGACCCCCGGGTTCCCTTCTGTGAAATGGGGTCACGTGAGACCACCTTTGGGGTGTGTCTCGGTTCTGGAGACGGAGGTCTTGAAGTCAGCGCGGTAAACATGACTACTGTCTGGAGCAGCAGACTCCCCAAGAGAGACAACAGTGATCTGGACAGGTTCTGGGCACTGGAGACCGGGCGGGCACAGGAGGGCTTGGCAAGGGTGGGTGCACACGGGAAGGTCTGCAGCCCTCCCCACTCAGCCAACCAGCAAGAGCCCAGAGACTGCCCCCAGGCCCAGGGGATTGTGGGTGTCCTGACTGAGCCTTCTTAGTTCTGACCAGTCATGGCAATGGGCTGTAGCAGCAGGCATGGGACACCACTCACACAGCAAGGACTTATCCATGGGGCCACCCTCTATGTTGTGGCCTGTGACTTCCCCCATGGGACCAACAGGGAACTTTACCCTAAAAGAAGCACACCAGAGAAACCCAATTACAGGAGACCCAAACCTGGCAGACCTGGCTAATGCGTGCCATCATTCTGTAAGCTCAGAGAGGTTACCGTATTTGTCCCAGGATGCACAGCATGCAAACGAACCTCAGCGTGGGTACAAAAACCTAGGGCTGATGGCTTTTAGCACTCTGTTGGCTACTATCCCACGCCTCTCCCATTGTGCAGGGGATAGCCCTCAGTACTGCCCCTGGGAGCTACTTCAGCCCTTCCTCCATGACCTTGGTCATGTGCTGTTCAGATTCTCTTATGTTCAGACTCTCTTAAGTCACTAGCCTTCTCCATCTTGAGGAGCTCAGCTTTCCCTCCTAATCATCCCCACCCCCACCCTGCCCCACTAGCGCATTTCCCGCCTCCCTAGGGAGGATGCCACTGCTGCGCATTCTGAGGACTGCCCAAGCAGTTACTTTAGTAACTTTTGAGCTACCTGAGATGAAGCACATTTAGGGACCAGGAGAGAGAGAAAGAGAGAGTAACATCTTTTTCCCAGTTAAGGGGAGGGAGTTAGAACCATTCCAGCGGCCACAGCCGCAAGAGTCAAAGGTTAACGGGACCCCAACCTAATAGAATAGAGCTCACACTTGGGCCCTAGGGGCCTGGAGCAGCAATGAGCAGACTGCTTTAAAGGCTGACTTTAGGTCCTTAAATGGCTTTCCCTGCTTCCAAATGTGACCGTAAAAATCAGGCAGCACCCAAACTCGAGGAGTGGAGAGGACCACCAGAGCCCAGCAAGCCTCCCCTAGGCTATTTCGCACCAGCCTAGGCTGCCTCTGCGCACCTTTTAAGCGCCCTGCCTTCCTCCACCTGACGGTAACGCGCACAGTGCTCCCCCAGAGAAATGTCCTGGGGTCTCCCGGAGCTGGGAGGTTCTGCACATGCCGGCCTGGTGCTCTGGATCTCTGACAGCCCAGCGGCGGTCGCTGTCCTAGTGCAGACAACCTGGGCGACCATGCAAGCGAACACCAGCCGGCGCGGCTCCTGGAGTCCCAGGCTTGTGCGAAGGGGTGCCCTGGGGAGGGGATAAAAGCCAGCAACAAAGGGCACAAACCTCGTCCAGCAGTTGGTTGACTCGTCCCAAAATAGCTTTCTCCATTTGCTGCTCCCCGCGCCCCGCTTCCAGGCGCAGCACCCGGGCCTGCAGCTCGGCGGTCCGAAAGTGGGAGAGCAGGCTGAGCGCCAACGAGCAGAGCGCCAGCGCCAACAGTCCGCAGCACCCGGGGCTCGGCAGCCTCGCGCACTGCTCGGTCAGCTCCACCGTCCCGGTCCCGGGCCCCGGCGCGCCCAGCTCCCCAGGGCCGCGAGTGCCGGTGGCTGCCCCTTTACGGGAGCGCTCCGCCACCATCCCCTCGCGTCTTAAGAACCAATAAATAAATAAATAAATAGAATAAATAAAAGCGAAATCCAAGAATCGCAATCCAAACTCCGAGGCAGGGGGAAAGGGGGATAGAGTGGCTGGAGGACTTCCCTTTCCTTTGCTCTCCAAAAAGGACACAAAATGAGCAGTCGGCGTGGGGGGAGAGCCGAGAGCCACCAGCAGGCTCAATTGGGGTTCGCCAAAGTAGGGAAAAAGTTACTTTGAAGAATGTTCCAGGTTGAGGGAATCTGGCCCCGCTCCCCCTCTCTTTCCCCTTTCGCCTCTGCAGAGTCCTCGGGCTGGTGCGACGCTCGGGGTCCTACTAGGTGTCCACGTCTCTGGGGCGAACGCTGTCAGTCCCCAGGCGAAGGGGCGCGCATGCAGGGCCCCATGGGCAGAGGTGGGTCGTGGCCGCAGTGAGCCGTGCTGGGGCCGATTCCGGCGCCTCTGTAACTTGACACAGCCGGCGCGGCCGCGCGGATCGGATGAGCGCCGGGCGCTACTTCCCAAACTAATCTCCCGCGCCCCTCCCTCGCCCTCCTCCCTCGCCCTCCTCCCGCTCCTCCTCCGCCTCCTGCCTGGCCGCGGCTGGGGTTTGTTTGTTTATGCAAAGCCGCCCGGGGTCGGGGGCGTGGTGTGTGGGGCCCGCCGACCCCTGTAGTCCCTGTCCTGCGCTCCCGGTGCCCTTTGAAGTGACACTTGAGGTTATTTATAGCGGGGAGGGGGTGTGGAGTGGAGCGGGCTTGCGCTCCTCTTCCTTTCCCTAGATTCACACTCAAGACCTGGGGCATATTCCTCAAAGTCATAGAGACCCGGCATCACAGCACCCCACCTTCCCAGAACATCTGGGACCCTCCCAGCACCCAAGATCTGGCGTCACAGCACCCCGCTTTCCCAAGGCCTCCCAACAACCTGTCACTGTCAGGGCGCCTGCTTAGTTCTGTATGGCTTGACTTAGGATATCAGCATCGGATAGCCTCTCCCTCATCCATCCTCACCCAGGGCCCTTCGCTTTGCAGGTGAATCAGGTAGGACCACTGCACCAGCCACAGATTCACTCCGGAGTGGAAAAATCAGCCATCCGGGGCAGCGAAATTAGCGACCTTTTCTCTTTCAGGACCGAGCTACAGAATAGAAATTTATTAGGGGTCCCCCCCACCTCGCGCGCACCCAGGTTTATTTTAAGAGGTCTGACAAGCAAGGTGTCTTCCTTTCTTGTCTGTGTAGCCTACTAGACTACCTAGAAGTCCAGGCCATCAAAGGCCCGCAATTACCGCACACTCACACCCCATCTTCCACCGTCCTCCTTACAGATAACCCCATCTGGCCTGCATAGCTTCCTCTCAAGCTGGTGGCCTTTGGGCATTCTGCACTTGGAATTTTCCTCTTTCCTCACCCCCATAAGTGACCTCTGTCACTAGAGTTCTCATGTCCTTGTGCCTCTAGACATTCCTGCAAATGAGGTGGGGGCATCAGGTACTTGAACTGTGAAATGGAAGTGAGGTGGCAGGGGTGTTGGGGTGGGTGCCCTTTCCTAGTAACAGGGCACACTTTACATTTTGTGTATTTACCAGTAGGAGGGAACTTATACAATGCATACGTTAGTATGTAGTGCATGCTGTTGAATTCAAACAGATGGGAGCTTGTAATACAGTATTCACATTAATTAACGTAAGACTGACCACTAGGTAGTCAGCCACCATGGAGAACTAGAGTTCTGGGAGGCACTGTAGCAGACAGGTCTGGTGGCCAGGAAGTCCCTGTGTCAGCATTTTCTTGATGTGCCTCATTAAGGAGTAGGCCTCTGTGCCCTCAGCCCTGTCAAGGGATGTCTGTGTCCACTACAAACACAACGGCATTAAGGACCACTAAGGGGCGCTGGAGAGTTTCTCAGCTAGGGTGTTCCCTGGAGCTGTTTGAGGCTTCTCCAGGCCTTGCCTAGGTCCATCTGTAAGAAGGCTGGAACTGAGAGTTCACGTCACTGAGCTGATGCAGTAAAACTGGAGACCTTTGGGGCTGCAGCATTGTTGAAAATTTCAAGGCTCAAGGCGTCATGGTGGCCTGAGATGAGCCCAGCAAAGGGGGTGGGGGTGGGGGATGTCCAAACCCAATGCTCTGAGAGACCCCATACCGGGAAAAACAAACAAACAAACAAACAAACAAGCAAACAAACACCACTCAGAAGCACCCTTTTAAGATAAAACAGGTGTAGTGACACATGTCTGCCATTCTGGCACTTGGGAGATAGCGGCTGGAGGATGGCGAGTTCATTCTGGGCTACATGGTGAGTTTGAGGGCTGCATGGGCTATATGAGATCCTGTTCCAAAGAAAAACTAACTAAGTAAATGGAGTAGGTTTATGGAAAAGGACCTAGCTTTTGGGGAGGGCGTTAATGAAGAGATGACTTTGTGTGAAGGGTGGGGATGAGACAGGCCTCCTTGGCCTCTGCTAAAATGGAAGCCCACCCATGCCTGCGCTGTTTCAGCTGTAGGTCAGTTCTGTCAAGCCAGTTTGAGGTGGATTACGTGGTGGTGTCGACCCACCTCTGCCTAGGAATCTGTTGGAGGTTAGTAGACAGAGCACCAGGGAGGCACACATTCCCATCAGGCTCCAAGAAGGCTCCACTCATCGAGGAATCAGAGGGGACTGTAGGGTTGAGTCACGGTTCTCCCTACAGGTCACCCCATGGTGACCTGTAATTCATATGTCCTCATGGGTTGGTTTCCATCCCACACAACCCCCACCCCCCAGCTCACATGCCTCTTCTTTTTCTCCCAGCTGCCTTCCTGGGGCTCTGAGAGACCCCTTCCTCTGCCCCCCTGAGCCTCCTGGGTTCTTTCTGCTTTTTGTCCCCTTAGCTGGAGCTATCAGTGGCACCCAGTGGCTCGTGCTGGATGCTTGACCTCTCCCACAATTATCTTGGCCCAGCTGGCCCTGGCCTGAGGCTGATGTCACCTGATTTGGCCCAAGCCCACCCCTTACTCAAACTGTAGTACCCGTGGCCTGCAAAGCCAAGTTAAGTAGGTCCAGCCTGGGAGCCTGCCCAACCTCCTGGTCCATATTTCTTTCCTCGCCTCTGGTCTCTGGCAGAGCATCCCAGCTTTCCAGTCCTGTAAGAGGTGAGCATCAGGGGCGGACCAGTATGGGCCCTGTTGGCTTCGTGGAGCCCACTTACCAAACAAAATGAAACTTTCAATTAGGACATGGGAGCCATTGTCTCTGACCTAAATTCCACCCCAAGTCCACCTATATCTGTCCTCTCTGAAGTTGGGGCTTCCCAGAGTCTGGTAGGTTCGTCCTTAAGGCTTGACCTGAAAAAAAAGGGTGGCAGGCTTGAACAAGAAAATGAGTGGTGAATGGGTGCGTGGGTTTGAGGCCCAGCTCTTCCCTGCTGATGCCTCTGTTTCTACTTATTATTGGTGAGCACGGAAGGGAAAGGATAGTGGAGGGAACAAGAGCCAAAAGTCCACTCACTCATAAAATATGCACGGAGCCCTTTCTGGGACAGGGTTCTGTGATAGTGTTGGGGACACAGCTGTAGACAAGATGGCGTAATGCCTGGTTGACTCCATTTGAATATGAAATGCAGGGCACAGTGAGGGTGGGGAGACAGCCCAAGGGAGCCCCTATAAGACCTGTGGTGAAAGACTGAGGAGTCAGCAGAGTAGCCAGGTCAAAGAGCTCAGGGAGAGCATGCCTGTACAAAGGTCCTGAGCAGATGAAGTACCCAGAGCTCTGGGGAAGTTGGGTGGCTCATGGAGGCTGAAGCTAGCTTGCAAGGCAAAGGTTTTGTGGACCAGACATCTGGAAACACCTTCGCTGAAGCCCCTACTCCTTTCACACACAGCTGTGTGGAGTAGGCCGTGGGCGTGACCCTGCAGAACAGACTTGAACTGAGGACCAGGAGCTGCAGGTACACAGAAAAAGCCAGGCAGCTTTATTGACTGAAACCATACCAGACCCTGAAAGTTAAGAGTGGAGCTGGGTATGGGGTTACGTTGGTAAAACACACAGGCAGAGGGGCTTGGGGCAGTTGGGCAGTTAGGCTTTCTAGAAGTGTGGGTGAATGTGTGTGGGTCTTCCCCAGCTGCCATTTATTTGGGCTCTTGTCAGTTGTGGTGTCTGGGGATGGTGGGGGTTTGAATGAGAATGTCTGCCACAGGCTCATATGTTGGAATGCTTTGTCTCTCATTAGTAGAACTGTTTGGAGAGGATTAGAGGTGTGGCCTTGCTGGAGGAAGTGGGTCACTGGTGGGGGGGCTTTGAGGTTTCCAAAGCCTGTACCGTTTTCCGGTGTCTCTCTCTAGTGCTCTGCCTCAGGCTGGTGGGTCAGACGCTCTCAGCTACGTGCTCCAGCACGAGGCCTGCCTGCTGCTGTGCTCCCTGTAATGACCCTCACTACTCACCCTCTGGAATCATGAACTACAAATTAAATGCTTTCTTTTATTAGTTGCCTTGATTGTGGTGTCTCTTCACAGCAATAGAAAAGTAACCAAGACAGAGGCACAGGAGATGGCATACATCTCTGCAATCACACACAAGCAGACATGTACAGGGTGAGCAGGCCTGCCTCGGCAGATACACAGGCTGTGTGTGTGTGTGCGTGCGTGCGTGCGTGCGTGTGTGTGTGTGTGTGTGTGTGTGTGTGTGTGTGTGCGTGCGTGCGTGTGTGTGTGTGTTGGGAATACACTCATATATGTACCCAGAAAGGAGAATGCGCTGTCCTCTGTGCATACCCTGATATCCTGTGATGGTCTAGATGAATGTGTAAGAACCTGTAACCTGCCTCTGAGTAGTCAGGACTTAACTGTGTTGAGTAATGGTATGTGGAGAATGAGGGTCAGTGTCTTAACCCTCTATCAGTGCACAGCATACAGCTCTAAGTCTTCAAGGCTGAACAGTGATTTATGAGTTCGTTGAATTCTGTGAGTTGGCGTGGCTCAGCTGAGTGGTCCTTCTACTTTCAGTTGTGTGGCTGGGTTTCTTGCGGGGCAGCATTGTGGAAGCTTGTCGGGTGCCTTTCATCTTTCGGGCGCCACTGATTGGCCTCAGAACATTCTGCATTCCGTCTCGCCTTTCCCTATAGCATGACTTCCAAAGGTAGGGTTCCCAGGGTGTTTGTCAGACCTCCACATGGGCGGTATTTGTCACTGGCTGAAACAAGTCACACAGTCAAGATAAGAATTAGCCCAGGGGCTGGAGAGATGGCTCAGCCATTAATGGTGAGGCTCACAACCAAAAATATAAGAATTAGCTTGGGATGTGGATGCCAGAACATGTGGTTATTGGAGCCCACAGACGTGTGTATCCCAGGGTGGGCTAGTGAGCCTCATTGTGACCCTGAAATTTAGGATTTGCTGAGAGTTATGTAGCAGAGGCTACAGCCATGTGTCAGAGCTAGGGCCTCCCCATAGCCTTCTCAAGCCACTTCCTGGTTGCTGACTTCTTCCAGGAACAGCTGGAAACCCCAAACAGACTCCATTCCTCAGACTTCAGAGAATTTGAGAATCCCACCATTAAGGTCAGTTCCTACTTGGCCTTTCTTCAAGGTCAGACCTGGACAGCTCTGGACTGTTTTCCGTTGCTTTATTTCTTCCTATCCCCCCTTCTGTATGCATGCATGCATACATGTCCAAGTACGTGAAGGTGCGTGTATACATGTGTGCATGGGTGTGGAGGCAGAGGACAACTTCCTGTGTTGTTCTTCAGGAGCCTCTGCCTCCCCAGCACTCAGATTTCAATCATGTGCCACCGAGCCCAGCCACATTTGCTTTTAAAATCTGAGCTATGAGGAAAGCAGCTCCTGTGCCTCAGAGCCTTCATGGAAATCAGATGCAGTGATGTACACAGCGTGGAGTCCGCATGGAAGACTCAGAGCAACTTATCATCACTGTGAGAGGAACCACAGAAACTGGGCACCCACGAAAAAGCTCACACCAGCCAGTGGTCCAACCAAGACTCATGCCTCCTCCTGTCCTGGATCCCTGCAGCTGAGAGGAGGCTTTTGTAAGTCTAGCACACTGACCATCCACCAGTCCACACCTGTTACTGAGTTCTCTGTGAGGCAAAACCCAGAGCCGGTTCCCACAGGGAAGTGCAGGAGCAGATGCCAGCAACACAAGCAGAAAACCAAGCAAGCAGGCAGATGCGTGCCTTGGGACTTGAAGAAAAGGGCTAGTTACTGGTGGAGATGTGGAATTGGAGTTGAAATTTCAGAAAGGCTTCTAGAAAAGGAGCCCCCCCCCCCGGGGTGGGCCTTGGAGCACGGGCAGGGTCCCCATGAGGGGGCCGGGAGAAGGGCTCAATGGTTCTTTCCTGATACCAGGGGCCCCAATCAACAGTGTCTTCTATCATTCCTTCCTCAGATGGGATGGCTTGGATATATTTGCCACAAATGCTGACACTCTTATTCCTACACTATTGGCAGGCATCACTAATCAACTACAGAGTAGCACTCTCCACATGCACGAGCACGGCTTTTCCACACAGGAGGCTCTTACCAATCTATTGAGATTGGTACTAGAGATAAAAGCCTTTTGCTGATTCAGACAGATTGGAGACATCTCCCTCAGGACTCTGGGTCCTGGCTTCTGTCTCTTCAGACCATGTATCCCTCAGTCATGTCTGACCTGGGAACACAACCTCTTTTCTAGCAGGGGCAAGGGGGATATTAATTGCATCTCAGAAAATGCTGAAATACTGAAATGCTAACATGAATTCAAGGCCCTAACAGAGCAGCAACCCCAGGAGAGAGGGTAGCAATGGGTGGTCTGCAGATGGCAGGAACCATTGGCAGAACAATCACTGGAGAGCAGGAGCTCCTGTCTGTCAGCTTTGGGGAAGAATCTAGGTGCCTCAAATCGTAAGTTCTGAAAAAGCATCCTACAACTGAGTACTCATCGATCCGCAGGAGGCCTGTGGGAGAGATAGGCAACTGGGATTGAAGACACAGATGTTTCTGGCTGATGACAGATCACAAAGAGCCCGATTTGTGTGCTGGAGCAGATGTATGTTTACCACCATTAGGCATCTCTTCTGCCTTTACCCATTCTGCCACCCTGAAACCCTTTGTCTAGATGGTGAACCCAGTCTCCACATCTCATCTCAGGACTGCCCTCTTTGAAGTATCCAGAAGCTCCTCTCTGGAGCCCTTTCTTGTGGAGGTCATTTCTAAAGTGAGGAGGGAGGTCCTGTTTATTTTTCTTGTGCTCCACACCCTCATCAAGGTCTTGCTTTCCAGTGGCCTTTTCTGGTACTGGCTCACTGTTGACAGGCAGGTCTGCAGGAGATATATTAGCTCAAACTTTGCCTTCACTTTAGAAGGCTCTGAGACAACATCTGGAAACAGATGTTTGCTCAGAGATGAAGCAGGAATAGAAGGCACAGAGCCAAAAAAAAAAAAAAAAAAAAAAAAAGCTACAGTCTTCTGGGGGAGGGGCAGGTGTAGTGAGGGCTCCTTGAGGCCCAGGGCATTGGGATGGGGTGAGAGAGCCAGAAACATATGGAGGACCAACTCCAACTCTGAACTACAGCATAGTGGCTGTTTGCCAAATGGCCTGGCCTATCAGAACACAGCCTGCCTGCCCAGGCCTTCAGACCTCTGCAGAGGTGGAGACCTTGTGCCCACAGATTCACTCTTTGCTCCTCTCTGACAACCAAGGACTACGATCTATCTTTCTGATTCAGTTGCGTTGGCTTCCTGGACACAGAAAATTCCTGCAGGCCCGGAAGTCTCATCAGACCCAAATCTGTTGCAGTTCCAGGTTTGATGCTCAGCGCTGGCATGTTGTAGAACACAAAAGGGTGGTGAAGGTGGTGGTAGTTATGGTGAAGGCGATGGTGGTGAAGATGATGGAGATACGGTAAAGGTTGTGGTGTGGATGGTGTAGCTATAGAAAGAACACCAGGGTGATGGCTCATTCACCAAGCTTTCCCAGCTGTCACGCACTCTCTAGGCACATGATTAGGTCAGACCAGCCACAATAGCACACATTCTGGCCACTATGATTGACCAAATGGTGAGCTAACAAAATCATCAGTGACTGCCTTTAGGGGTTTTAGTTTGGAGCCTGGGAGATGAAAAGTAATATGCTGAGAGACACTATGTAGCCATTGTATGGACCTAGGAAGCTCACGAGGACAAATTCTGTGTTCAGAACAGGATGGAGTGAGCAGTGGAGAGGAGAGATGGGAGGCGAAGCTGGGTAAGCATCCTCTTGGGTTTGGGTGTCTGATCCCCTTGGGCAGTCATTCTTGGGAGGAATTCCCTTTCCAGTTTGGGCAGTGAGCCATAAACCTCCATTCCTTCTTTCTTGAGTTAGTTGACCTGAGTTTCTGTCTCTTTCCAGGAAAAGGTTCTGACTGGCTCAAAGCAACAGCTGTTCATGAAAGTGTTCAGATGTTCTTGACATGGTAAAGACGGCAGAGAGGAAGAAGAAAATGACAAAGACTACATCAGTGATGGAGGAGGCTATGGGAAGGGATGGTGTTGTTGTTGCTAATTGAGGTGACATGGAGTGTGGTTCACATTAGATGAAGTTGTTGATGAATGGTAGCTGTGGTCATGTGGCAGACTAACAGACTAATTGGGATCTCTTAGATCCCACACACCCAAGCAAGGATAGTCAGAAAGGGTGTTTGGCAGAGGCATGGAGACCCAATTCTTCCAGGGAATTCCAGTAACTTCTAGTTGAAATAACCTGGAAGTCACAGATGGTACTCTGTTCAAAGGTTCTAGGATGGAGATACTTGGTTACCAACCCTCTGAGGATCCCAAGAGCCTCCAGCCAAGAGAAGTAGCCAGGTTAAAACATCAGGCAAGATGAGTCGAGCTGGGGTTGAAACGATGGCCAACATCTTGTGTCAGACCATTTATGTGAGAACAAATCTGTGAAGTTTTGCTCACTGCGGTCTAAGAGATGGAAGTGAGTCACCCCGGAGAATAATAATAACTATTATGATATTGACTACATGCAGGCACTATTCTGGGCACTTTATTATTTGTATCATAGAACGTGATGGAATCCGTACAGTATGTTTTCCTACTCCCCCATTTGACAGACGAGGAAGCCTAGGTATGGAGAAGTTACATCATCCACCGAGGGTCACACCATTAGGACTAATTCTCTCAGGCCCCCAGAGCAATGTTCCTGGCTCAGCCTTTCTCTCAGTGACTCCTTGTCACCTCTGCTCCTAGGGAGGAGCCTGAGGCTGAGGAGGGACTTGTGGAAGAAGCCCTCTGCTTTGGGGAACTGACTAGCCCTGGTACCCTGCATCCCTCACATGAGCCATCAGTGCTGAGGAGGCCTAGGTGGTGGGAAAGGCTCTCCTCCCAGATACAAGGCTTCATTCAGCCCAAAGCAGCATGCACGAAGCTCCAAAACTTTGCCTTGACCTATGACAAAGTTTTGTCTTTGGGGTCAATCAAATCTGTGTAATTCCTGATTTACCACCCTGAGTTAGTAACTAATTCTCTTTGACTGGATTCTCTCATGTGTAAGATGATGATAATCTCTCTCTCTCTCTCTCTCTCTCTCTCTCTCTCTACACACACACACACACACACACACACAATCTAGGACATATGTGAAACACCTTGTCCAGTGTGTGGCAGGCACACAGTAAGCACTCAGTAAATGTCTCCATAATTATTGAAACTATTTTAACTCTTAGACCGCATGTCTATCCTGTCCCACCCTTCTCTTGTGTGAACAGGTCTATCCTCCCCTAGGGGAGAGACCCACTACAGAAGGATCAAAGGCTAAAGCAACCCAGATCCCACTTTAATGGTGGGAAGATCTATGGGTCCCCAAGCTTTCTCCCACCCCCAGAAGTTCCGTAGCACTGTGGCTGGATTTTTAAGAAACAATACATGCCATTTCCATGATGGAAAAAACCCTTGGAAAAAAACTCAGGCAGAAATTCTCTTGTTGTGTTCCATGGACAAAAAGAACTAAGAAAGAAATGAAACCTTTTGCTCAGACCAACTACCCTGGACCCCACCCTGACACTACCTCAGCTTTCTTGGAGACTTCTGGGGGCCCCAGAAGCCCTTTCCTCGGCCCCCTAGGAGAAGCAGAGTTACTGTAGGGTTCCAGTCCTTTGCTGGGGGAGGGGCCTCCCACTTCCCACATCCCTACTTCTATTATATATATATATATATATATATATATATATATATATATATATATATATATATAATATCTTAGTAATGCCCTCTGCAGGCAGTACCAGGCACTGCACCTTCATAATCCTTGCCTCTTTTTTTTTTTCCGTTTCCTTGATGTTGGCAGGGACCCCACCAGGTGAAAATACTGGTTTAAAGTCAACCAGCAAGTGAACAGCAGAGCCAAGACTAAAGAGGGGTTTGGTTTCCTGGCCAGGGAGCGTTTCTTTACATCCACACCCTCTGCGCAGCAAAGCGTGTACTTGGAAACTCTGACATCAGCCTGCTTGCGGGAACACGGTAAAACTCCAAAGCTGGAGTCAGAAGACACAGGCTCCGCCTGCCCTGCTCTCTCCATATCCCCCACCCTGGGAGGGGAGCTAAGGGGAAGACTTGGGGAGTGTGGAGAGCCTAGCACACATGAGGGAATTCACACCAATCACTCCACTCTCCTGGGAAGATGTGGGTCTTTGGGTAATCTGCTCATTTACTTGGCTATCTGGGGTTTTCAGCATTCTCCCACAATGAGTATGTATTGCTTGTCTACAGACAACAACAAACAACAAAACAAGGGTTTTATTTTTCAATTTTGCGTAAGACACAGGCCTGTGCTTCTCAGTCAGGGTTCATTTCTTAGTGCTATTTGCTACAGCCCTGCCACATCCTCAATACTAATGTTTCACTCCATGCATATGAAGGGGTGGCCTGGAACTGTAGCATCTCACAGTGCTCTGGATAGCTTAATCTGCAGAGTCATACGCTAGGACACTTGCAGAATGAGCATTTCACCCAGTGACAGCTCCCAGACATCCTTCTCATTAAGCAAGGTAGGACTATACTGAATCTGTCCTATAATACTGTGCCATGTGGACAGCCATCTGCTCACTTGGGGCCTGGGCTTGGGCACTCAAGGAGACAGGCTAAGACATGGTGTGCGCAGTGGGATGCACTTGGAAACATGGTCAGGACAGGGCAGATGCCAAAGTGTTCCTGCAACCCAGGAGAGAGAGGAGAGAGAGGAGAGAGAAGAGAGAGAGGAGAGAGAGGAGAGAGAGGGAGAGAGAATTTTCAGCCAGTCCTTGGAGCAGCTGGGAGCTCAGATGCCCTTAGGAGTTGCATTGAGCCAAGAGAAAGGGGTGACCTTCTAGACCTCCACCCTGGCATCAGTCATAGGTGTGAAAGGAATGTGAACTTGGGCAAAGCCACCTGTGAACCCTCAGTGGCTGGCACCTTTTCTCAGAGTGAAGTGAGGTGTGTGTCGCATTCATACACCACACTAAAATGAAAGCTGGCCTCATGGAAGAGCTGGCAGCACAGAAGTGGGCTCTTCTGTCTGTTTTGGTTGTGTGTGCATGCACTCCTGTGTGATGTATGTGCCTGTGCACACCCATCCCTAGTGTCTGCCTCCCTAGTGCCAGGATCACAGGTGTGCCCCACCGTGCCCGGCTTGGGCCCTTGTGCCGTCAGATCAGGCCACACCTTCCTGGCTCCTTGCAACTACCTGTGTGGCCACTCAGCCTGGACAATTCAAGGAATAAGGCATCCCACCAGCTGTATCCCAGAACCTCCCTTCCTCAATTTCCCTTCTGTGTCAGCTGCTCCAATCACAGGACACAGGAGGTAGCATATCAGTTCAAGGCTGTCTGTAAGAGTAATTCTACCCCTTCCACCAGGCCACAGGATGCTAAAGGAGAACGTTTTGCTAAACATCTCTCAAATGCTCAGATGCATGGGGTCCCTTAGAAGCTCCACATCTCTCACATCTGCAGACCCTCCCCAACTCTGAGGACCCTCCACCTTTGGTCTGTTGGGATATTTGAGCTAGATAGCTCTGTTCGCAGCACTTCTTTGGGCTGCCCAGACTTGGAAACAATCCAAATGTGTTTGTATGAACTAGTCATTGACAGAATGCTGTAAGTTATTGATTATGGAAAGCATAAACCCAGCTGGTTGAAAGAATAGTGTGAGACACACACTTATTTAACAACTCAACTAACCCTGAAGCTCATTGATTTGGCAAGGTTGACTAGCCAGTAGCTCCAGAGATTCATTGCCCCTCCCACACAGTATTGAGGTCACAGATTCAGGCTGGCATTCAGCCTTTATGTGGATGTTGGGGATCCAAACTCAGAACCTCACGTTTGCATGGTATTTTATCAACCAAGACATCTCTCCATTCCCCAGAACCACACCTCATCTCTGTTGAATTTGAGCCAGGGTTCTGGGGTGGCTGGATACTTCAATGTGTTAGAGAGAACACAACTGAGCGATAGGCTGCAACAGTTCCCTAGCAACCATGACACCTGGAGCAAGCTGTATCTGAAGGCAGTTATCCTGAACGTTTTAGGAGTATGTTCTAATTCATTCCTCTTTGCTCAAGCCTGACAGTGTTGGTTCAGCTCCCTCAAACTCTGAGTCTTAACTAAGACACTGGGCATCTGGCTGCTCCCACCATGGGCCTAAAACTCTTGGTTGGTCTTGTGTAGGCCCTCACCACCCAGGGAGAAAGCCATCACAGACAAATGCTTTCATGGAAGCTTATGAAGGACAGCAGTTGTCTGCGTGCATCAGTCAGGCAGGTACCACCCCTCCCCTGCCCCCCAGCTAAGGAGGAACCTCCTGCAATGTACAACGCAGGAGGTATGGAAAGGGAAGCAGAAGAGAAAGGCAGAGCCACCCCTCACGTGGGCATCATGGTGAGGGTAGAGGGCTGTGTGGGTCTCTCCCTGGGGAGATGAGGCCTGAATTCTGTGAGTGTTTCCCAAGAGAACACACATGGTCTGGCTTCTCATTCCCACCCGAGCCCTTCCTCAAATGGCCAAATCATCTGAAGGGCCTTGCTCCAAACTCTTCATTCCACATGCCATTTGCTCTGCATGCCTGTCCTAGCCAGCCAAGTTCAACACTCCAGAGACATTCTTCTTCTGGAATTCAAGTGAACAGGGATTCCGTCACTCTAGGTACGTGGCAACTGTGCTACTGGAAGCTCCGCTGATATCCAATCAGCAGGTGTCTCCAAGCTTTTAAGAAATGGTTATTATATTTGTATTATCTAGTTAGTTATGGCGGGAAGTGATATGCAAAATGCTCCTATGTGGAGACCAGAGGGCACAGTGCAGGAGTCCGTTCTTTCCTTCTACCATGTGGCTTCTGGGGATGAAACTCAAGTCATTGGGTAGTGGCAAGCCCCTTTACCTGCTGAACCATCTCTCTGGGCTTGTCTCTTGGCTTCTCCAGTTGGGCTGGGTTTGTCTGGATACACTGTCAATACCCATGCTCATTAGGCAGAGGTGAAGCAGACAAGCAGCTGATGCAGGCAGAGAGAAGGATCTTGAGGTGAAAGTGGCTTTGGCCGGATCTATGGGAGGTCCATCTTGGGACTCATCTCCCAATTCTGAGAGGTTTGCTTCTGTAAGGGGCTAGAAGGTTCACTGAGCCAAGGGAAACTGGGAGGAGTTGGAATTGGAGAAGTAGAGACCTAACGGTACAAAGCTGTACGTTCATTTCTCCTTCTCTCTCTCCTCAGATTGCATTTCCATGGCTGTTTCTGTCTCTGAGACTCAAGAGGGGTTTTGAAAGCATCAGACTCCAGGGTTAGCAATGGAAGTGGCCTCTATGGGCACATTACAGCCCTTAGCTCAATTATGTTCCCGTTTTGTATGAGCAGAGTTCTTCCTTTGAGCCAATCTGACAAGCAAAGCCAGGAACTGTGTGTCCAGGACATCGTGGTTTCTATAACAGCCTACTGCACGAGCATCTATCAATGGACAACGTAGTGTCAGCCCTCATTTGCTTCCATTAGCCAGCCCAGGTGACATTAATCATCAACAGCTATGCTAACATTTCACCTGGGGTTGAACACAAAGGATTTGAGAAGGAAGGAACGAACCTGTTTGCAAGAGATTGTGTTGGGGACAGGAGGCTCAGCCAGTAAGGCACCTGCCGCAAGCATGAGTTTGGAGCCTCAGAATCCAAGTAAAAACTCGGCATCCTCCATCATCAGGCAGGTGTAACCCTAGCACTGGGGAGGTAGAGACAGGAGGATCCCCGTGATGCTCCGGCCAACCAGTTCAGCTAAGTCAATGAGCTCAAGATTATCCAGAGGTTCTGCCTCAAAAAATAAGTTGAAGAGTGATCAAGGATGGCATCCCCCCCCCACAGGCCACATGCATGTGCACCCACAGGTACACATACACATACAACCCACAGAAATGCATACACACCACACACACAAAGATGCTGTTGAGACATGAGAGACTGAAGACAGGCGCTAAATGTAGATGAGACAGGAAGGGGAAAGCTGATGAAGTGAAGACATAGCGTCTTTGGAAGCTCTACATGGGAGCTAGAGGCTAAGTATTATATTGATTCTCAGTGGCTTCGCTGTTCAACTTGGGGCAGCTACTCATACACTCTGCTTCCTGGAGGAGGGATCCAAGCATTGGAACTTTGGAGTAGGGAGGGTGCAACAGTGAGCAAATGCATTGTCATGAATTGACGAAAGCATGGTGGTCTCAATTATATTACATTCACTCTTTTTCCATGTCTGTACATCATGATGGTTGGAACAACTGGACAGCTTATAGCTGGGAGCCTCTTGGGAGGTGGCATTCAGGTATCAGTGGGAACTGCCCTCAAGTGAACAATTGGTGGGCTGAAGATTCTTTTGCAAAGTAGCTCCATGGCCTCAATGGCATGACCCAGAACAACTCCATTTAGGTGGCTCCATGTGGCTACTTAAGCATCCTTATGACATGGCTGCCATCTTCCCCTCATTCCAGGGATCCAGTATACCATGGTAGGGGACTTTGACACCTTCTAAAAGTTGACTTTGGCAACTGCACTTTGTCTTCTGCTGTGGTCCATTGATGGCAGGTCAGTCTTGATTCCATGTGGGAGGGCCCACCAAAGGCTTGCACACAGGCCACGAGACAATTGGTACCATCTTGGAAGCTAACTCTCCAGTGCTTCCCAGCTCCTGGAGATGCCAGGACAATGTATTCACTCTTCCTGTGCCCTGACTGCTTAGTGGTGTCAGCACTATGTAAAGAATCATGCCATTAGCTGAAGACATGTGTGGACAAGGCTCTGAGGTGTGTCTGTGAAGACTGAACAGAAGATGCTGGAGGAATGTAGGAAGCCAGGGCATTGGGATCAGGGTAAGACAGAGCAGAGGACAAGGGGCTGTCATCTTGTAGACTGTAGTTGGCAGAAGGCTCACACTTTATGTCTGACTATGAAGGGGAAGTGACCAATGTCAGCAAGCACACTGCTTCAGGTATCCCTAGAGCACATCTACTTGGTCATTATCACATACAGAAGACACACCTTGTCTTCAAATGGATCCTTCCCCTCTCCTCTGCTCCCCTACCCTTCCCTTCTCTTCCCCCAATCCCCTGTTTTTTGTTTTTGTTTTGAGACAGCCCAGGTTGATCTGAAACTCAGTGTGTGGCTAAGGCCTGCCTTGAACTCCTCATGCTCCTGTCTCTACTTCTTGAGTGTTGGGAACATAAGCATGCACCGCCATACCCAGGCATTTTGAGGTCAGAAGAAGACAGATGAGCAGGTCATGGCTCTGTTGCCTGATACAAACTCTGAGAGAGGAGCTGAGGGGTCATAAATCCTCCTATACTAGGAGATGGAAGAAACAGAAGGTCCCTTCTCTAGGGGAGACTCATTGAGGAAGGGCTTGTGTGGGGGTCTTGTTCTGGGACTTCCTGTAGGACATGGGAGACATGGGGAGCCAGACTTCAGCCCTCCAGAAGGACAGTCTTAAGGGTTTGTTTGACAGTGGAAAGTCTCCTTCGGCTCATGAGTTCTCCCTCCATCAGAGGTGTATCAGAATGTGCATGAAGCTCTGGTGACAGGGACCTTGGAGGTCTCCGCATGTGCATCCTCATATCCACTGAGTTCTGGTACTCTCCACCTTGTTCGTTTCAGTTTCCCTAACTCATATCTCATGGCAACTCAGACAGGTGCTGTCTGGAGACACGGCCAACGATGAAAAATGAGTTTGCTGAGAGATAAGAGCACATGAGATCACGAGGGGAAGGCTGCCCAGGCTCAGAACAGGCTGTTGCCGCACCTCCCTTCACCTGTGAGCAATCACCATGGTAATCAGCATCATCGTGCGCACAGCTCGATGTGACCTTGCCTCCCCAACTTTCCAAGAAAATTGAGGCCATCAGGTGCGAGTTCCCAGATCCTAGGCATCCTCACCCTTGGGCCTCCCCAGCCAGACTCACCTTGCCTCCCCCACGGCAGCCTCAGAGGATGTGAGATGTCTCTCTGCTCAGAGCCAAGCAGCCCACCTGTGTCCTTGACCTTCAGTCTTCCTGCCTCCTCCAAGAGATGAACTCATCCGTCATCCCTCTTTCTGCATCTTCACCTCTTCCAGACCCACTGGCTGCTTTCCTTCCATCTAAGCCCTCTTCTATCCCAAACCCAATGTTCCTCTAGCTTCTGCTCAGACCACCCTTCACCCTATCTCTCAAAGGTGATCCAACACTGGTTCTTGTCCCCTGGCTCCCCAGCCACTCACACCTCTGTTCAATGTAAATCTGGCCAATGGGAGCTTCTTTGAACATTTCCAATGACCCTAGTGGGCAAGTCAGAGAACATTTTCCAATCCTTAGCTACTTTTCTCGCTGCTTATTGAAAAGTGCTGGATGCTTCTTTCCTGAGATGTTCTCCTATTAAGACTGGACTTTTCAGGCTCACATTGAATTTCATCTTCCTTTCTATCTTCTCGAAGGGCTCTGTCTTAGTTAGGGTGCCCAGCTGACATTAAATTAGCAATGACAAACAGCAATTGAGGATGATTTCCAACATCAACCCTGACACCCTACATGTACATACATGGTCATTGTTCACAACACACACACACTGAAAAAGAAAACACAAACACACACACTGAAAAAGAAAACAATAGAAAGGCTAATTTTTAAAGCTTAAACAAAGGCCTTTCAAGTTCAGACTTTGTGTGTGTGTGTGTGTGTGTGTGTATGTTTTCCGTTTTCCCAAAGAGCTCACTTATAGACACAGCAATCTTATCTACTAGCATTGGACACCAGGAATGGTTTCATTTTAGGCACACATTTTAGGTTTTCTGAACGTCTTTCTTGCCGCCTGTAGTTCCCATGCCTTTTAAGCTTCGACAGAAGTTAATTCAGGTGGGTTACACTTCTCAAATCGCCATGTGACAGCCACTGGCTCACATGGAAACATGGTATCTAATAACAACTGAAAACGAGATCCACCTTCAGCTAGGTGTGCTGCCAAGTGTCTGTAAAGTGAGCTCTTGGGAGGCAGAGGCAGAAGCAGGGAGATCTCTGTAAGTTGAAGGCCAGCCTGGGGTATGTGGCAAGACTCTATTCCAAAAGGCAGAGTGGAGGTGGGGTGGGGGGGGTGGGGGGGGTGGGGGGGGTTTGTCTCTCAGTTATGTTGCCTACAGTTTCTAGCAGGTCACATGATGGTCACACCATCAACTTGATCCTGACCACAAGGCTCAGATCTTCCTCCGGTTGCATTTAATTAAAAAAAATTCCCATCATCACTGGCCTTTTACAACTTGATTGCAATATGCCTCCTGGTGGTTTTCTTTGTATTTTTCCTGATTGAAATTCATGGGGGGGGGGTTTTCAAAGTTTCTGGTTTTCATCAAATTTGGAAATTATTGGCCATTATTTTTCAAATATTTGTCCCCACCCCTCCTTCTCTGGACTCTATATATGTATTGAAGACTGTTGCCCGATGATCCATGAGTCCCTGTTAGTTTTTCTCAGATATGTTTCTCTGCCCTTCCATTTGCCTGAATACTCACCAACATTTTTTTTTATTTGGTCTGTCAAACTATTTAGTCATAGGTGAAATCTCCATTTTAGCAACTGAATTTTTTCTTATATACATATATTTAATTTAAGTGAGTAACAATCTTGTTTTATATGTCAATCACAGTTCCCTCTCCCTCTCCTCCTCCCCTGCCCCATAGCAACCTCCATCCCATTCCCTTTCTGCTCCCCAAGGAGGGTGAAGCCTTCCATGGGGGATCTTCAAAGTCTGTCACATCATTTGGAGCAGGGCCTAGGCCCTCCCCCGTGTGTCTAGGCTGAAAGAGTATCCATCTATGTGGGATGGGCTCCCAAAGTCCATTCGTATACTAGGGATCACGACTGTTCTGTTACCAGAGGCCCCATAGACTGCCCAGTCACCTAACTAACACCCACATTCAGGAGGTCTGGGTCGGTCCCATGCTTTTCCCAGCTGTTAGTCTGGGGTGCATGAGCTCCCCTTGTTCAGGTCAGCTGCTTCTGTGCTTTTCCACAGCCTGGTCTTGACCCCTTTGCTCATCACTCCTCCCCTCTTTGCAATTCCAGGAGTTCTAGCCACTGAATTTTTAAATTCTCTATGATCTTGTTTGTATTTAATACACAAATTTCACTTATTTATTAATTATTGTCCTATTTTATGTTCTTGTTTTTGGAGACAGGGTCTTGCTGTGTATCCCCAGACTACTTGGCTGCCTCAGCCTCTCTAGTGCCAAGATTATAGATGTGTCCACCATGGACAGCTTGTGTTTTTCTTTAAATACTTGAATCTAGTTTCTGTTTTAAGGACCTTATCTACAAATTCCATATGCCCTACTTGCATTTCTGTTGCTGTGATAAAAATATCCCAACAAAAACAACTTTGGGGAGAAACAGCATATTTGGGGCTGGCAGTTGAGGTTTCAGTTTATTTGCAAGGAAGTGGCAGCTGCAGAAATCTGAGGGACTTGGTCACATCACACCCATAAGCAGGAACAGAGAGCAAAGAATTCAAGCATGACAGGGCCGACTTGATTTTGCCTGATTTATACAGTCCAGCTTGATTTCGACTTGATTATACCTGGCCAATCAAATGGAGCTGTCCACACTCCAGGTGGACCTCCCACCTTAGATTAGAAAATCCCTCACAGACGTACCTATAGGCCAGCTCCAACCTGATGATCCTCATTGACTCCCTTTTCCAGTCAAGTGGTGGTGGCTCACACCTTTAATCTCAACATCTGGGAGACAGAGGCAGGCAGATTATCTGTGAGTTCAAGGCCAGCCTGGTCTACAAAGCTACACAGAGACCCCTGTCTCAGAAAACAAAAGCAACAAACAAGAAAAGACTTCCTTCCCCACTTGCTTCTACATTGTCAGATTGGCAGTTAAAATTATCACACCGTCCAATTGTCACCTCAGGGTCTGTTTCTAGCCAGTGACTTTTCTCTTGGGGCATGGGTATTGGCTACTATTTCTCATAGCCAAAATGTTATGCTGTTGAATGCCGAGGGTTTTTTGTTTTGGTTTTCTCTTGAAAGACTATTGAATTTTATTCCAGCAATTTCCTTGGAGGCCAGCTTGGTCCTTTCAAGCCTTGTCTTCAAACCTTGTTAGGATAGCCTTCACTCTATGGATTCCAGGATTAACTCTGCTAAGGTCTGGCCTTTCTAGTGTCTCTACTCAGGGAGGGCGTATGGTGGTGCACATCTTTAACCCCAGCTCTGGGGAGACAGAGGCAGGCAGATGTCTGTGAGTTCAAGGCCAGCCTGGTGTACATAGTGAGTTTCAGGTCAACCAGGGTTAGGTAGAGAGAGCCTGTTTAAAAATAAATAAATAAATAAGGTTCCCACTGAAGATCTCCCACGTTCTCCAAGGCCTCTCTACTCTGACTGAACTTCATCCCAAATGTGTCAACCTTAGCATTGAGTCCACGACTCAGAATGACTCCGAGGCCGTCATTTGAAGCTCTTTTCTTCACATGGGTCCAGTTGCCCAAGGTTTTCTACTCCTCAAATCCCAGCCACATCACTTCTCTGAGTTCAGACCTTGGCCCCAGAGCACCTTGTAGTGCTTTGCTTTGTGGCTGTCCATCCTGAGCATAGCCTGCTCTTCATCTCCTGGAGGAGAGTCTGATAGTCATGGAGTTTATCTTATTGTTTTCCTTCTCTCGGGGAACACAGCCTTATTCTGGTCACTCAGTGTCTGGAAACAGATGTTTCTTATGTTCAGTCCTGCTTTCTACTTGTTTATGGTGGTTGGAGGCTGGTCCAGTATCTATGACTCCATCAGAGCCCGAAGCATAAGTCTGCACTGGGCAGATGTCAACCAGCCTTTCTTCCTGCAGACGTTTCCCAATTTTGCCTTGTTCCATTTAGGGTTAAGAACTCCCTACCTCATCCAACCGCACAAGTACTAATTAGTGGATATTTAATTTCCTCCCACTCCCCCTTGTTAGCTAGCCAATTCTTTTATGAGCCTAATCCCCTTTTGTGTATCTTGCCAAACATAGCCAAAGGCAGGCATTACATCTATTAACAAATTGTTTTCTAACTTCCTCCCCCGGAGTTCACATCCTTCAGGTACTTAGCCTGCCTTCCCTGGTCCTGCAGAACATATGCACACAGATGAATGAAGGTGGCAGAGTAGAAGATACATGCAGGGCTATGGCCACAGCTCAGCAGCAGAGCACTGCCTGGCATGTGCAAGGCTGTTTTAATTCCCCACCCAGGACAGTCCCAAACAAATAAAACCCAGCCCAGATCCAGGTCTTGAACAACACTGAGATGATGGCAAAGCTTAATAACTGCTTCCAAGTGAAAAATGTTGAAGTCATTCTTATTGAAATCACTTTTGATTTTAAAATGGGGTCTTAGATAGCCCAAGCTGGCCTCAAACTCAATACATAGCCAAGGATAATCTTGAACTCTTCATCCTCCTGCCTCCATCTCCTGAATGCTGAGATTACATCCCATCTGTGGTATGGTGGTGAGCTGATGGCTTTGTAGACACTAGGCAAGAGCTCTACTAGCTGAGCTACATTCCCCACTCCGGGAGTCACTTTTAAGAGTCTTCTGTTTCCTGTAGGTAAAAAGGACCTGGGGAGCACGAGTGGCCCCACCCCTCCTATGGTGCTAAAGCTACTACCTCAGAACTTCATCTCAGCCTTCCTAATACTGTTACCCTTTAATACAGTTCCTCATGTGGTGGTGACCATAAAATTATTTTCATTGCTACTTCATAACTGCGACTTTTCTACTGTTAGGAATTGTGATGTAAATATACTTGTGTTTTCAGATAGTCTTTGGTGACCCCTGTGAAAGGGTAGTTTGACTCTCAAAGGGTTCTTGACCCCCAGATTGAGAACCATTGACCTAGACTGTGTTCCAGGCCACCTTCCTGTTGGCTGCACCTACTGGAAGTCAGTCCCACTGGTTCCCGTGCCCATACCTTCCTCCAACTCAAACACTTCCTTCCAGAGTTGCCTTCTCCAAAATTCTCAGTCTTGGTCGCGGATACTATCATCTACTTGTAAACATAAACTGTAGTTCTGGCAGCCATTCTAGAATTCTCTGTCTTCTCCTTATATCCATTAGCCACCGAGTCCTGTTTTCATGCCCTAAACATCTGTCCAGTGGACATGGTCATTCCAGCCCCTAACCACTGCTTCAGGCCAGATCCCATGTGCCAATCTTCCGATTCTGCCCACCAACCCCAGAGGGAAGACGTCACAGAAGCTGGGTCTTCTGCTCAGAAACTTCTGGCACTTCCATCACTTATGTGAGAAGCACACACAACTCTCACCAAAATCCACAGGTTACCTGGGCTCAACTTCATTGTCTGATACCGTCTCCACTCTTGCTCTTTCCTGATTTCTGGGTTGACCTCAGCCACATGGACTCCAGCTCTCTCCTTCCTGCTGTCTCTACCCTTTGGGTCTGAAGTATGCCCTGTCTGCTGCCAGTGCCTCCCTGACAACTCTCTCCTAGTCCCAGATTTTCTCCTGAAAAATATCAGTCACCCCTTTGGGACCTGAGCTTCCCAAAGGCCCTGCCCCTCTTCAGTTAGCTACCCCCGTGTCCCATGAATGCTACCTGCTTCTCTATCATGTCCCACCTTCCCCTCTGCTTTCACACCACAGTGTGTGTCTGTCCCCACTCTTCTAACGGAGATGGAGACCGATCTGTCTTGTTCCTCAGCCTGGGCCATCTTTGGTGAGCTACCACAGGAAGAGGTAAATAACCCACAGGCAACAGGTCCCCTACAGACTGTCCTTGTGGCATGTTTAGTGGCTAGTCCTTCACAGTACGTGGATTAACTTAAAAGAATAAAACAGTTTCCTCAAAGCCATTTTTTTTCTAGCAGCTGTGGCTTTCATTAGCAGGTTGGGGAAGGCTGAGTGTTTGTGGGAAGGTTTCCATAGCGATCTCTCCAAAGACCTATCGTGTTTCCAGAAGCAAGGAGTTATGGTTAGGAAGACAGAATATGACAATAACACAACCTGCCTCCAAGAAGCTGCTGGGAGAGTCTTGTCAAACCATGAGAATCAAGATGGGTCATGGTGTCCATGCAAGGCTGAGTATGGTTAAGGGTAACTTAGTATCTGATGGTTCCCAGGTACCACTCAGCAGAATTCTATCATTAATTGTCCATTTCTCTTTCCTGTGGAACTTTCTAATTTTTGTTTTATTATCGTGACTGTGAGTGTGTGTGTTGTGTATGTGATTGTGTGTGTGTGGGGTATGTGTGTGTGGTTTGTTCACACATATGTGTGGACATGTGTATTGGGTGTGTAAGTGAGTAGAGACCAGAAATTGACATCAGGTGTCTTCCTAAGGTTCTCTTGCTGAACACGGAGCTCACTGATTAGCAGGCAAGTCCTGGGATTCATCTGCCTCCCCTTCTACATGCTGGCATTGTGAGCTCTGAACTCAGGTCCTCACGTTTGCATGCCCAGAACTTTGCCATCTCTCCAGCCCTTCTGCAGAACTAGTATCAACCAAACTGTGCCGGACGTTTCTCTCTGGCTCCTCCTGAAACCATGTCCTGCCACAGCCCCCACTGGCCAATGGTTTAAGGCAGGGCTTCATTGCTGCCAGAAGGCTTGGTCTATGCCACTAGAGGAGCATGTCTCAGTTAGCCCTTGTCCTGGGATAGCAAATGTAGTGAGCAGATTAACACAGAGCGACACAGCCCAGCCTAGATCAGTGAGCTTCAGGCAACCTCCTTGCTGTGCTAGGCTCATTGGCAACACCTAACTGATGCATTTATCCTACTGAAAACCAGGCGGAAGTACTGAGTAGATGCGTGGCACCTGGTGAATACTTGGCACTTAGTTATTGGTTGAGTCTTCTTGGGAGGCGTCATAAATGAATACTAGGCTGTCATAATAGCAAGGGCCCTGAGATAAATGGCAGAGGAAAAACATGCCAGAATGGGCTGCAACTTACCCAGAGCCACACAGGAACCCGTGACAGGGCTGGGATGCAGCTCAGTCAGTAAAGTGTTTATCTAACGTGCATGAGGCCCTATTAGATCCTCAGAACAGAACAAATTACACTTGGTGGTGCATGACAACAGTCCCAGCACTTAGAAGGCAGAGGCAGCGGGAACAGAAGTTTAAGGTCATCAGTACCATTCAGTGTTCAAGGACAGCCTGGACTAGAGACACAATGGCAAAAGCAAAGACTCTGAATGAGTTTATTTCTGTACTCAGAGATGGCATCATCTCACCTCTCTCATGGACTTCTCCACTTCGCATCAAACTAAAGCCATGTCTTCTGCTTCCTCCTCAACCACATGGGTTGCCTCTGCATCATCCAGCTGGGGCTGAAACTGTGTTGGGGAGAAGGAGCCATAAGAAGGCAAGACAGGAGGGAGGGTCAGACAAATGCAAGACTCCAAACACAACAGGGACGCTTCGTCTGTCCCACTGTCTCCTTCTGTGCCAAAGATTCAGCGACGGAACCCCCAGCCTTGACTGTAAGCTGCAGACAGTGTCCTCAGAAAGGGAGCTTGCTCTCAGGTGCTGGGGGCCTGTCACTGTCTCACTATATTGATGTGAATTACTGGCTGTTTTCAGACCCTCTGATGTGACAACATGGACACCATGGAGACAGGTACAGTGATGCTGAAAAAAGAGGTGCAGGGCTCCAGAAAGGCAGCAGCTTATCACCAGTGCCTTCTAGATGCTGCTAGGGATCTGCTCAGCTCCAGGGATGGGGAGACATGGCCAAGCCCCTTTACTCCCTAGACTCTCCGTGGAAACAGCTGTAGACACTTGCTAGGAACAGCTCATCAACCTCCCAGCTGCATCAGGAGCTAGATGAGAGATGCCTGAGGATGAAGATGCTTCTTGGGAGCCACTGCACCAGAAAACCCACTAGAAAGAGTAGAGGAAAAGGCTGAGGACTTGGACCTTGTAGTTCACTAGCAACCCACATGAGCTTCCCATCCTGGGTCTCCCTCTTGGGACAGTAGTTTCAGATGCACCTGCAGGTCTGATATTGGGACTGAGGCCAGGATGCCCCCGTCTCCTAAGGGAAGATGATAATGGTTGCTATAGATCCAGCCCTTGGCTTTAAATTAAGCTCCCTGCACGTGTCAGCTTGGTTCAGACTTGAAGCAATCTATGGGGTGGTTACTTGCCCTGTCTCCATTTTATAGATTAGGAAACTGGGACTCAACAAGGCTGGATAACTTGCCTACAACCAACCAGCTAGTCAGTGTGAAGCTGTGGTTTTAGCAGAACCATCTGGCCCCAGGGGCTAGCTCTCAGAACCTCTCTATAGATGGTCTCTTATCCCCAACTGCCTGCTCCCAAATACCTGACACAGGCTTCAATATTATTTATAGATGCTTGGTCTGCTAGCTCGGGCTTGTTACTAGCTAACGATTACACTTGAATTAACCCATAATTCTTAGCTATGTTTAGCCACATGGCTTGGTACCTTTTTCTCAGTATGGCATTCTCATCTTGCTTCTCGGCGACTTTCTGACTCCGCCCTTCCTCTTCCCAGAGTTCTCCTACTCTGGCTCCTGCACTCAATCTCTTCCTGCCCAGCCATTGGCCAATCAGCTTTTTATTAGAAAATGAGAGTAACACAAAAGGCTTGTTCACAGCATTTCTCCATTTTTGTCTAGTTAATAAGGAAGGTTTAGAATGTGCCACAGCACCTCTCAACTGTGTCCCAAGAAGAAATGGAAGTTTTCTTTCCTCTAGCGCCCACCCAACTCCCAAGTTTCCATGGAAAGTAAGTTTCCATGGTCAGGAATCCCCAGGCTGCAGGCTGGACCAGCTTAGGATGTCTGGAAGGAACCCTGTCTATAATGGTGATGGTGCAGTCTAACCTACTCTTGGAGGGGAGGTCTCCACTGGGAGGAATGGAGGAGAGTCACAGCCATCAGACAACATTTGGACAGTCTGACTAGGGACCTTGGACATGGACACACACTCTCCCCAAGAGGCTAGTCCTTTACTTGTTACCTAAGCAGTCATTGGCCAGGAGATAGGGCAGCAGTCATGGAGGCCTCAGGGAGCCCTTTGCAGCTCAGGAACCTCATCTGCTTGTCTTGCTCAGGGTCAAGAGAAGGTGCCAGGCCCCTGGGAGGAAGAGCTCAGATATGCAGCTCCACAGACAGCTCCTTCCTCTGCCTACTGATGCTGACTAGTGTTAGTGGGTTCTTCAGGCATTGTCACTCTGCGGCCGAGAGAACTGTTTTGTGTCTCCAAAGGACATGCCTGGAGAAACCTGGGCACTGCACTCCCAGGCTCCTGCTGCTTTCTTGGTATTGATGCTTTTTTATATATTTGCTTGTTTTGTGTATGTGCATTTTGCATATGTTCCCATGTGTGAACATGTGCATGTCACATTCACACATGGAGGTTAAAGGACCACCCTGACATGACCTCCCTTGCAACTCATTTGAGCAGAGTCTGTCTTGTTTATCTCTGTGGTAAGTACTACAGTCCAGTTGACCTGCCAGTTTCCAGGGGACTCTCCTATCTCCATCTCCCATCTTGGCAAAGGAATGCTGGGATTGCAGACATTTGGCTTTTATGTGGGTTCTGCAGATTCAAATTCATATCCCCAGGCTTACAGTGACTAGGTCCTATGTTGGGGAATATTGTTTTAAGGTGTGTTACTTTTGTTTATGCTGCATTTGTTTAACTCTGTGAAGCTGTGCTACTTTGCTTGTCTAAAACACCTGATCGTCTAATAATGAGCTGAATGACCAATAGCAAGGCAGAAGCAAGGATAGGCGTGGCTGGAAGGCAGAGAGTATAAATAGAAGGAGATAGGCGGATGAGAAGGAGCAAGGAGAGAACAAGGGAAGGTGGACATCAGCTAGCCACTAAAAGTGAACGTAAGGTTGCAGAAGTAAGAAAGGAAACAGCCCAGAGGCAAAAGATAGTTGGGATAATTTAAGAAAAGCTCCCAAGAAAGAAGCCAAGCTAAGGCCGGGCATTCATGACTTACCTGAAGAGGGGGTGGAAGCAAAAAAGTCAAAAGACCAAAAGAGTTTTTAAAACATGAGACAATACTCTGATATCTGCTGAGCCATCTCCCTGGCACTGTTAGTTTGGGTTTTTTTTTTGTTTTTTTGTTTTTGAGACAAGCTTTCATGCAGTGTCGGCTGTCCTTGAACTGGCTGTGTAGCTCAGCGTGTTAAATTCCTGGTCGTCCTGTCACCATCTCCTGAGTGAAGATTACTGGCTCCCACCCCCTCACCCAGCCGTCTAAAAGTAAAGCAACTGCCTAGAGCACCCAGCGCCATTTTAGCAAGGACGCTGAGAGCCCATGGCTCCGAGTTCCTTCTGCTCTCCTGGCCCTTCCTTCTGGTTGCTTGTGGATCCCAAGAGACAGCTGTGTCACGGACCTCTGCTCCATGCCCCCCAATCATCCTGACTCCAAACCAGCTCCTACACAATTGCTCTTGCCTCTTCCACAGCCACCTCTGTAGGGCTCCTGAAAGGGGGCTCCTTCATCCTGAATCTGGAACAAGATGAAAAATTCATTCTAGAAGTTCCCCCTTTTTATTCCCAGGTCATTCTACTCTGAAAAATATAAGAGAAGGGGGAGAAGGGAAGGGAAAGAAGGGGGGATGAAACTGAGGGAGGGGGAAGGATAGAAAAGGAAGTGTTTGGCATGGCCAAAAGGTTGGAATGGGATTATTCCCTCTTCTTTACTCTTGTCCCCTCTGCCAAACTCTGCAAGCCAAAAGTTCCTTGGACTCTGCAGTGGAGGGGTGGGGACCACCTTGGCTGTCAGAGGCTGTGCTTGGATGGGCAGGGATGGCAGGCTTAGATGACTGAGAACTGGGACACGTTGCTGAGTGTTTGCTGTGTCTCTGATGCTATCCTTTACTGCTACCTCCACACACTGGAGAGGAGGACAGGGACAGGCACTCAATACAATCCTGTTGTGGTCTTTTCCCATTACCCACCTTTCTTGGTTCCTCGTGTGTTCCAGCCCACACCACCAGGATGTAACACCATGAAGCAAAGGATTGAGGGTCTTTCTTAGCCCACTGTCCCATGGTACCTTCATCTGCCTGGCTCTAGGACCGAATGGATAGCAGGGCGGGGTGGAGGATGGTCGACCACAGCCACTACACCCCTGGAGGTTGGTCTCTAGACTCTTTCCTACATGTGCACACATGGGGCTTTATGCAGTGCATGTATGCTCACATGTTCATACAAGCAGTTACATGCAACACACACACATATGCAGTCACACTTCTCTACACACACCCAATTCGAGAGACACTTGACTTCACAGCTCTATATATGTCTGCAGATGGGAGTTAGGGCAACAACGTTCTGGGACCAGAGCCCTCTGCTTGGAACCTTTGTGTGAGGAATACGAGAAAGACCAATCCCACTAGAGTCCCTGGGCTCCAGAAAGTACAGAGTAGTGGGGACTGGTCTGTCCCTTCACACATCCAAGAGCCCAGGTAAATGGACCTGAGGTAGTAGGGGTGACATAAGGTACCCACAGCCCAAGAGGGAGACACCCAAGAACAAACGGCAGCCAATGGTGCAGCCGAGAAACTTACTCAGCTTCCTGGCCATCCTTTGCCAGACTTGGCTAGAAGAAAGACACTGTTCGGAGGAGCAAGTCAAGTTCTGCCAAAGCCTGTCTGGCTGAGGCAGACCAAGTCTGGACCCTGAAGCCCGTAGCCAAGAAACGTTGAGTGGTGGCCAGCTCTGCCACATGGGATCGGGGAGTCTGATGAGGGCCCTGCTACCTGCTGCCTGCCCCTTCCAGCTGGCTCTGCCACATTACTTCTTTCCTTGGACTGAGCTGGTCATACCACACATATATGAATAAACACAGGCTTTCATGTACACACACACACACACACACACACACACACACACACACACACCCTGTGTCTGAGTTCATTGGGTCAAGGGCATCCAAGTGAACTACTTCAAGTCCTACTGATGCGGTGATTAATAGGTGTTGATCTACAGTAGGAAAACCAAGGCTTATGGATGTTGTATCGTGTAATAGCCAGTGGAAATGCAAAGCTGGCCAGTCTTTTGGCCCATTCCCCTTCCTGTGTGGGAAAGCCTCCTCCTGGCAAGGTTCCTACCTGCCACAGACTGCCTGTTCCAGAACCTTCCCAGTAAGGCTAAGAAGGGGACATGGGGAAGTTCCCCTGGCAAGTCCCTTTCCAGTCACTGTTCTCTGGGCTGGGCTGTGGCCTCACAGTAGGGGACTCGCTGGGGTCTGAGATGCCTCCTGAGGCTCAGCCTTTATGCCTTTGCTTCCCACTTTGTGGCCCTATTTTTGAAGGCTGTGGGGCCTTAAGAAGTCTGGGAATGCTTTTGAAGTTTAGGCATGTTCCTGGCTCTGACTACAGACTCTGCCCCTATTGGGTCCAGAAGCCTCTTCATACAATTCTGCTGCTACATCTTCCCTCCATGATGGGCTGAAATCCCTCTGAAATTGTGAGCAGAGACAATACTCTCCAGCCTTGTTTCTGCCAGGTATTCTGGCTACTGCAATGACAAAAGTCCCCAATGAAGTTTCTTTCATGTCTTCAAGGCTCAGATTGCCTCTTATTCTTCTGTTGAAGCAGACACTCTGGTATCTTCAGCTGCTCTTCTGTCTCACTATAGCCTGTAGGCCACAAGACTCCCTTCCTAAGGGTGACAGTGTCAGGAGACCAAATGCACTTTAAGTCAGTGCTTCCCAGACTAACATCACAGGGAAAGTTGGTACCAGAGGAAGAACAGATTCTAAGCCCAGCATCTGTGGTGCTTCAGCATGCCTTGGTTTTCCCCACCTGTGAAGGGAGGTAGGTGGGTTCTCTGCCCGCTTCAGGATGGCTCAGTTCTGTGCTCCAGCATCCCCCAGGCTGCCCACACCCATCACAAATGCTCCGGCCTCCGAGCATCTGCTTTCCCACATGAGGCTTTGTTCAATGCGTTCTCAAAGCAGAAGAGACAGGAGTTCCCACTGACAAGCAAAACAGATAGACATCCAGAGGTTGTTGTGACTCGCCTGATGTCACCCAGCCGCTGCAATACCGAGTTCAGCTTCCCTTTCGTTGCCTTCCAAGTGCCTAGTTTTCAAATTATGGATGTGAGGGAGCCATGCTGGGGGCTAAATGACATTCCTGTCCTCTTCACAGGGCTGGGGGAGTCACCAGCTAAATACGGGCGGGGGAGGGGGCGGTGAGAGAAGGTTAGGGAGAAGAGGCCCTGGGTCTAAAACTCAGCTGTCACCACAAGTTTTCAGCGTAGAGTGTCTAATGACTCCAAGCTGTTCTGGAACGTTCTCTCTACCCCGGGGAGCCGCTGGGCAGCCTGACTGTTATGCACAGCAGCTGTGTGGGCTGCCTATGGGCAGCAAGCCCAGCCACCAGGGACCCCAGTGACTACAGCCCCAGGCCACTGTGGACCAAAGGGTGGCAACATTCTTTCTCTGCCAGGCAAGTAGAGGACAGGACTGTGTCTAGAGAGGTGAGAAGAAGCCAGCTCCCTCCTTTCTTCCCTCCCTTCCGGCTGGTGCTCGGGGTACAGCCGAGGGGAGCTCAGAACATATCCCCCCACCTCCACCAGGACAGCTTAAGACTCAGAATGGACTAGCTCTTAGACCATGAGGATCTGAGTCCCTCGGCACCCTTCCTCCCCTCAGAAGCTCAGGTATTACCCCAAGCACTGCCATTTGTGAGCTGTGTGGCCTGGGGCAAATTGATTGACATCTCTGTGCAAATTGCTTACACCTCTGCAGCAAAAGCCTCATTCCCAAGGTTGCTGTGAGGATTTGGTGAGGAAAGGCTCTAGAGCCCAATCCCTCCTTCTTCAAAGTGTTCTCTTCGGCTTTTTGTTACTGGGACAAAAAGTCTAACACAGAACGCATTGGAATATAGAGCAGAGCCTATGTAGGACGTGTATTGTTCATGTGTGCATGTGTGTCCATATGTATAGGGCCTCTGGTGTTCCCCAATTAGATTGAGTCCCTGGCTCACAATGCTCACCCACAGGAAACACACTTTTGCCCAGCGACCTCGTTTCCCCTCATTCATCAACCAGTAACTGTTCCCAAGGAAACTTACACAGGTGCCAGGGCATGCTGCTCAATAGGTGGGCAGCTTGGGTAGCATGCATGGAGACCCCAATTTGATCCTCAGCATTACATAAGCTAGGCATGGTGGCTCAGGCTCAGGTAGCAAATGCTCAGGAGGTAGAAGCAGCAAGGTGGAGAGTTCAAGGTCATCTTTGGCTTAGATAATGAGTCGGAGGACTAGCCTGGGCTACATGAAACACCGTCTCAAAAACAAGGCAAGCAGAAAAACCCATGCAGAAATCATTTGGACACATTTAGGAAAAGGCATTGGACAGGAAAAGCTGGCTTCAAAGGAGGAGCACTCATCCATCCCTCCTTCCAGGTGTAATAGTGAACCCCAGCAGCCCCTGGGGGCAGGTGCCTGCGGCGAGAGCTAAGAGAAGGATGGCTGCCCAGCAGAGGCAGCAGGAGTCAGGCAGCAGGCCTCGAGGATGGAATGAGATGGATGGTAGGCAAGGCTCACGGTTACCAGTGGGATATGAGGTCTTCCAGGCAGGAGCAAAGGAGGTGATGAGGGATGCTTGTGGGATCCTGGGAGGCCCAGCCATGCCGTTCAAGGGCTGTGTGACACTGGTCAATAAACACCTCTCTAAGCTTCACCTCCCGCCTATACGGTGAACATCACAGAGATGCCTGCCTCTCTGAGGGCTAAAGGAGACCATGTGCGCAGAAGGCTTGACCTGGAGGCCGCAGGCAGGGTCTGACAGTTGGTGCCTGGTGAATGTGCAGACCCTAAATCATCCAGTCTGACTCATATGACAATAATAGAGTGTGGTTTTCAGACATGGTGCCACCGCCACTCGATCTAGCCTCTGGAAAGTCAGCTGCTTATAGAGACCTCTATAAGCCTCAGGACCCTCGTCATAGAGTGGGTTTCAAATCTTGGTCCCACCAGTCCCCAAGGAAAGATAGTTTATAAACTGTTAAGTGTCAGCACTTTGGAGAGAGTAAGATGGTGGGCATGGAGCTTCAGGCTCATGATGATAACCCAGCAGATTTTAGTATCTGGTAGCCATTCCCAGAGGGCTCAGGCTGAGAGGTGTTCTGCATAGAACTCTCTAGTCCTATGCCCACATATGACCCATTTGGTAGATACTCAAATCAAGGTACAGGGGGAAAAAAAAGAAATATTGTCCCCATGGTCAACTATCAAGAGACAGCAGGGTCATGTCTGAGGCCCCTCTGTCCAGGGTTCCTTCAGTCTCTGTACAAGTAGTTCCCTCTAAGCTGTCTTTACCTGCTTCCATCCCTCAGCTCACCTTTGTGCTGAGAACTTGGTCTTGGAGTGTCCTGGGCTGATACTGATGTCTTATGGGGAGGGGGGGTTGTATCTGGAGACCGGATCAAAGCATCCACCATCTCTAGCCTCTAGTGCCATATTCTTGATGACCACATTCAGGGTCATAAGAAAGTTCTAGGCTGGAGAGATGGCTCCTCAGGTAGAGCTCTTCCCAAGCAAGCCTGGCCTTGGATTAATCCCCAGAATCCAGGTAACGGTGGAAGGAGAGAACCAGCTCCACACGTGTATCATGACAAAACAATGGATTGTTATCACTTTTGCCAGGGACTCACTATATAGCTCTGGCTGCACTCAACTCTGGTTGTCTCTCACTACAGGTACCAGAAGAAAGGCTTAAGCCTTGGGATACCTCTGTGATGGATCATTGTCATGCCCATTTTCCTAGATTTAGAGAGAGAGACAGACAGACAGACAGACAGACAGAGAGAGACAGAGAGACAGAGAGAGACAGAGAGAGACAGAGAGAGACAGAGAGAGAGACAGAGAGAAACAGAGAGAGACAGAGAGAGAGACAGAGAGAGACAGAGAGAGACAGAGAGAGAGACAGAGAGACACAGAGAGACACAGAGAGAGACAGAGAGACAGAGAGAGAGACAGAGAGAGAGACAGAGAGAGAGACAGAGAGAGACAGAGAGAGAGACAGAGAGAGAGACAGAGAGAGAGAGAGACAGAGAGAGAGACAGAGAGAGAGACAGAGAGAGAGAGACAGAGAGAGAGAGAGAGAATGTATGAGGAAGGAGCTCACATAGTTCATGGATTGGTGGAGCCATCATTCAAACCCACACTCACTGCTTTGTCCCACCATGGTCAAACTCTGCTGATGCCACCCCTGAGCTGCACATACCCAGCTCATCTGTCCCTACATGGCTCTTTCCCAGCTTAGCAAACCTCTCTGAGAGGATGGGTCCTATCAACTTGGGACCTCTACCAGGACAACCCCCAGGGGCACCTCAATAAGGAAAACTGCTAATTGGGATTTGCTTTTTTGAGGTTTCAGTCAGTTCAGAGAGCAATTTGGCCAAAGCCAGCCAACATTTTAAAATCTTAGTCCTTGATACAGCCGTGCCCCTCCTCAGCCCCCATGGGCACAGCCTAAGACTTATGAGCATACAGATGTTTGCAGCAGCAACCAACGGGCATGACAGCTCACTCACATGTTCCCTGGGAGTGTGGTTCTGTAATCCCTCGTGTATGCATGGGTGGCTAGAGGTGCTGTTAAAACGAATGAGGCATGCTTCTGAGGACTGATGTGGGAAGGTCTCCAGGACAGATGGTAAGCAGGCTGCAGAGCACTTTGTGAGGTATGTCCACAGATTGCCTAAAACAAAGCCGATCACACACACACACACACACACACACACACACACACACACCACGTAAATAAAGCAGCAAGATGCACGCATGCATGCCCTGTTGTAAACATGGTTACTCTAAAGAGGCGACTTTTGGAGTGTACTCTTCCCTGGTCTCTGCACACTTGTGCTCTTGGGAGTCTTTATATTTATTTAGTGGCGATGGGGACATATAGTGGTCAGAGGGCAACTTCCAGGAGTCAGTTTTCTTTTTCACCTTTTGAAAACAGGGACTGAACCAAGTTAATGGCAAGTGTCTTTCACCCTTGAACCACCTGGCCTGCCTGAGGTACAGCCTCTTGTTTCTGTGGAGTTGCATACTCCTGGCTAGCTAACTTCTGTGTGATTTTTCCCCCTTCTCTGCCTCCTTTCTGGTCTTAGAAGTCCACTATGGCATCCAGCTTTATAAAAGCAAAAACCAAAAATGGAGTCAGGCTCTCAGTTTTGGCAGCAGGGCCCTTAGCAGCTGAGCCATCTTGCTATTGCTCTTCTTTTTCTGACAAGGATGTGTTTGTGGAACACTTGGGCAGGAAGCAAACAGCTTGGATCTTTTAGGTGGTGAGGGCAGTGAGTGAGTGGTCCTGATGCTGCTCCCCAGAGTAGCTGCCTGATATCTCTGTAGGACCCTCCTGCCTGACTGCGCATCTCCCTGATGTCAGTTTGGTTTGTCTAAATGAGTACCTTGAAGAGCCAAGGCCCATCTGACAGATGAGGCAACCCAGAGTCACAACAGAGTCACAGAGACCAACGGGGCAGGGCTGGGAAGATAAGAGAGAAGAAAGGAAGCTGGCCTCAGTCAGCTTGGGGAGGTAGGGGATGGATAAATCAACAGGCACCTATGCAAAGACATCTGGGAAGAGAACCATCCACTTCCACTGTGAGAAGTCCCACGGCCAGGTCAGCCCTTTCCACCTTCTCAGTCTCTTGGAGGCATTGAGCACCAAGCCTGTCAGCCAAGATGCAACTGGGCCACAACTATTGCAAGGTGAGGAGAATTGACAATGGCCTCAAGTCTCTCGCAACTTCAGACGTGGTTCTTCTAGGACAACACCTTCACTTCCAAGATCTCACTCCCAGCTCCCTCTCGTGATCACTTAAAGCTGGGCGTTTCTGCACTGAAAACTTGTGTTGAGACATACTCAGAAATATATCCATCCTCTAATGGGGTCTGGCACCCACCTGTAGTCCTACTGAGTGCTAAAAATCTCTTCGAGAGGTACAGGAATAGTCACAGCAACAGGGAAAAATCAATATGAATGGGGGTGGCGTCTCATATTAGTTCTGACATGAAGGACACAATGTCACTTCTCTGAGCTTTGGGGCATTATAGAAATGTGAGTTTGAGATTACGGGTCTACTTAGTTAAGTCCCTCAGATACTCAGATTATTTTCCACACCCCTCCCCAGAGTACCCCTAGCTGTGCTCAAACTCTGAAAAGGCCTTTTTCAGACCTGCTTTCTAGATGCAGAAAAGTTTGTTCAGAGAAGCAATGCACCTTCCCTAAAATCACACAGCTGGCAGTGTCAGTATTCAGACAGGGTCCCGGGACCCATAGTTTATCTTAAAGGAAGCAAGGCTGGAGGAGTAGAGGAACTTGTCTCTCAGCCACATCAAGTGGCCCCCAAGCGAGCAGTCAGTGTAAACTCCTTGGCCCAAGCCCAGCAGCCATTAGGCGTGTGTACTGCTCATGGCTGCCCCGTGCGAGCCACTCACTACACACGTAGCGCCAGACGCCTGGCCTCCAAGTCTCCCTGTCCGCCTGCCAGTTTCTAAGGGTGATGGTAATGAAGCTGTAACGCGTGAGTTTTCACTATGCCCATGTGTTCTCACTTCAGCCATTCAAGCCAGATAGTTTGTGGCATCTGGGCCCAATTGCAGGCGGATGGGGGGTGCTGGCGGTGGTGGAGAGGGAGAAAAATGACAGAGAAAGTGAAGGCTGGGCTTTACAGTCCTGACATGGATGTGCCCCTGAGCTGATATGCCCTCTCCCTTTCCAGTCACCAAAGCCAAGACCAGGAGGAAGCTGGTCGGGCCCCAGGCCAGCCAGATGAGGTGGATAACTGGGGTGGCAGCCATGTTCATAGACACGGAGGAAGCCAGGCAGAGCCCCGTGATCTGTGTGGGGCCATATCCTTGAGTAAGGTGACTGTCAGTGGAGGCAGCTGGGTACTAGCCTGGAGCCCCCTAGATTGACAGAACTCTCTCTGGCATGAATGAGTTCTACTGGGGAGTCTCTAGGCCACAGTTGAGTTGTGTTTGGATCTCTCTAGGGACTGGTCAGGGGGCTCAGTTCCATCTACACTTCCTCCAAGGAAGCCCAGAAAACTGGGAGTTTGAGCTAAAAGGTCCCGGACTTGTCCTGAAGGGCAGATGAGCCCGTCCCTGTCCATGCCTCTTCCCTGCTCCAGGAACCACCACAGTCCCTTGGTCCTCTCACTAAGCCCAGCTCTGTTTACCTTGCTTTATAGTACAGGGCAGTAGTCCTGGGCTGAGGTCCTCATAAGCACATAGGCAATTTAACATTTACACCTCAGAGTATCTTCTCAGGACACCAACATGCACCCTGGCAGTCAGCAAGCAGATGGTGAGGTGACTGTGAATGCCATCACCCTGCTGAGTGGTCTCTTAAGTCACTCAATTCCCTGGACCCGAGATTCAAACAAGTGACAGTCGTGCCCACTCACAAGCCTGTGTTAAATGGCTGTTTGACAGCAAGCTCTCTACAATCCAGAGCTACTACCACAGAAGCCCAAGCTGAGAGCCTCTGAAATCAACAGGATACTCCTGTCCACCCTCACCCCCCATCTAGGCTTCAGAGACTAGACAGAGGAGGTAGAACCTGAGGCATACAGCAAGCCCCAGGCACATCTTCTCCACTAGTCCGCCCATATTTCCTCTGCTCATCTCCTGACCCGAGTCCATCTATCACAGCCTTGGTTCCCCCAGAGAGTCTTCCAACTTCTGGAGACCCACCATTAAATAAAAGCAAAGAAACAAAGAAGTCACCCTGAAAAAGTAGTATTTCCTTGAAAAGAATGTAGACATGTGTAGAGAGCAATTCAATTAGTGTGCCCATGCAAAGTGGAAATTCAACGGTTGGGAACATGGCTCCATCAGTAGAATGCTTGCCTAACATGCATTGAAGTCTTGGGTTCCACCCACAGAACTCTGTGAACCAGGTGAGGTTGTGTACATGCCTGTAATCTAGCACTTGGGAGGTAGAGATGGAAGGATCAAGAGTTCAAGATCATCTTTAGCTACTTAGGGAGTTTGGGATCAGCCTGGACTACACAAACTGTCTCAGAAAAAGACTGAAAATGCTAGAGAGAAAGAGGACCAGTTCCATGTAGAATGAACTCATGAAGTTCACTTTGTTATTTGGTTTAGGAAAGTCTTTCATTCTCCCTATGTCAGCTTTGTAAGAGATGTAGGGATGGCTAAAAGGAGACTGTGGATAGATGACACATGTGTGGATGGATGATGGGTAGAGATGAGTAGACAGATGATAGATGATGGGTAGACAGATAAATGGATAGATAGGTGATGGCAGGTGGATGTTAGATAGATGGATGGGTGGTAGATAGTAATAGGTGGGTAACCAAATAATACAAGCTGATAGATAAGTATATAAATAGGAAAATAGATGAGTAGACCCATGAGTGAACAGGGAGGCAGCTGTAGAGAGGTATGTAGCTGGGGTCAGTTCATTCTGCCATTATAGCATATACCTGAAGATGATCAACTTATAGTGAGAAATGTGGGCTGGAGAGATGGCTCAGCTGTTAAAGGCTAGGCTCGCAACCAAATTATAAGAGAAATGGTTCCTTTGGCTTCTGGTTGTGGAAGTTACAGGCCAAGAGAAGCTGGCCTTTTGCTTTTAGCTTATGCTAAATAAGCATAACATGGAAGGGGCATTGGCAGAACAAAACCACTCATCCCATGGTCCCCTTCAAGGGTCCCACAGTCCCCTTGAAGGGCATGCCTCCCAGGACCTGATGGTCCCATAAGGTCCCACCATGCATAGGCTCAATGGCACAGTGGCTGGAGAGCAAGACTGTCATCCAGGAGAGCCCAGGATAGCTCATTTGAGCCCTGGAGAGTTTTCATAGAGGGTGCCCCTGTCTGTGCTGTGGGGGGCTCCCACCAACCCAGAGCATCCAGAGAACAGGAAGCATAAAGCACACAGCAGACATCAGAAGTGGATGCAAGCACACGTGACTGATGGTTCTCAGCATCCACGGGTCACAGGAACTCTGCTGAGGCTCTGGGTGCAGACTTCCCCTCCCTTTCACATCTGACCCTTTAGAGACAAGTGTGGTGCACAGCCGTAATCCCAGCACTGGGGAGGTGGAGGCAGGAGGACCAGCAGTTTAAGGTCATGCTCAGCTACTATTCAGGAAAGCCCAGCCTGGGCTACATGAGACCCTGACAACCTACTGCCCCCCAAAAACCCCTTCAAATTTAAATCCGGGGTCCTCTGGGCCACTTTCAAGGTGCTGTGGGTATCTGTCCCCCTCATATCTTCCTCCTTGGATCCGCTTCCTGTCTCTGCATATCTGGGCCTGTCTGCCATTCCCTCCATGCCCACAATCTCAGGTCCTTGTCTAGCAGCTTCCAGCTCTGCTGGATTCTCCCTAAGAGCTCCTCAAAATTGACTGTGTATTCGTTACTTCTGTGTTTGGTTGCCCCAAACCCAGAACTACTTCTTGTTCTTTTGGGGTATCACTTGATCCCACAACCTGGCTTTCTGGGGAGACAGGTCTATCCATCTCCCCAATGCCTCTCCTGAGCCTACTGAGCATTAAGTGAAGACCCCAGAACTCCTCCGACTGCATCATTTGTGGGGAAATCTTTACAGCCTACATAGGAAGCTAATGTTCCAAAGTGTAGAAAAAAGCATTTCCAACTTTACACTGCTCCACTACCTCAGGCTGAAGCACCCACAGAAACCAGAGCCAAGGGGACAGCCGGGGCCGGATACACTCCCGCCTCTGCCTGCTGGAAGGAGAGAAGGTGAGGGAAATTGGGGGCGACAACTAGGCAGGGTGGGGTGCAAGAGAAGCAGACATGCAGTGGGCCAAGCTTTGAAGTAGCAAAGACTGCAGCCAGAGCTCCTGTCTTTGTTCTGTCCCTTCTGCACTCCAGGGAAGGCCATTCTCGTATGCAGTACCCGCCCTCATGCCCCCACCACACACACACACACACACACACACACACACACACACTGTGAGTCCTGGGGGGTCTGCTATGTGCCAAAAGATCCTTTTCCAACAACCCCAGCTTCCTGATCAGCCCTCTTGTTTATAGATGTGCACACACCCGCACTGCCAAAATAGAAACATAAGGAATAGAACTGTTTAAATTTTATTATTCTCTTATATTCTGGTCCTAAATAAAGCCATCTAGAGAGACGCCTTTTAGATTATTCCATGGAACCCTTCTCTCTGGTTCCTCACAGCAAAAGCAGCTTCCATGAACGCTCATTTTGAGTGTATATCTCCCCTACCTGTGTCTCCCCTGACCCCTCAAGGGACACCGCCTGCCTGTGAAAGACTCCATGTCTAAATGATTATTGCTTTTGTTTTGTTTTATAAAACAGGATTTCTCTCTAACTTTGGAGCCTGTCCTGGAACTCGCTCTGTAGACCAGGCTGGCCCAGAACTCAGAGTTCACCTGCCTCTGCCTCCCAAGTGCTGGGATTAAAGGTGTGTGCCACTACTGCCCAACTTATCAGGCACCCCTCTTGCCACAGAGCCACCAGTGTGCCCCCAAATGTCACTGGTGGCCCTGAGGCAGGCAGCCACATCTGTTCCTGCAGACAGTTGAGGAAAGCAGTTTACAGCCTCCGTGTTCTGCTCAATTAGGCAAGCGGTCTCCGGGTGTTTTGAAACCACGGGCCAAAGTTGGGAACCTACTTGTACTAACTGTTTATGCCTGCAGACTTATTTTGACTATTGCCATTAAGACACTGGAAAATATCTTCCCTTTAAATATACAACTTAGCTCTGGGAGAAGAAAAAAAAAAGTCACTTCATGACATCTTGGAATGGCAAGTTTGCTTCCAGAGGCATCCGTCTCTAATAGAACAAGGGAAAGTCAATGAGAAATTTGAATATTTGAATTCAATATGCACTGACTATGAAAGTTGACTTCCTTCCCGGCTCACATCTGTTCTAACATCCCCCCACCTCATCCATCCTCCAGACCCTTTGGCACTGAGAACCACTGCCAGTTGCTTTCTGAAACTCTAACAGACAGCCGTGAAATCCCGAGCTTACCTCCAGAGAGAAAAATGATCTGGGAGGCCTTGAGGAATCTGGGCACTTTATTTTCTTATTTATACACTTATAATTTATTGATTTATTTTTGCAATTCTAGGGGTCGAACACGAGTCTTGTGCATGCTAGGTGGTACTCTACCACTGAGCCACCCACCACCTCTTATCTCCTTTTACTTTATTTTGACACAGGAGTTCATCAAGTTCCCCAGGCTAGCCCTGATCAATCTCTTGCCTCAGCTTCTCAAAGAGATCGGAGTAAGGGTGTCTGCCACCACACCCAGCTTTATGGAAGTTTGAATGTAACCAGATTCCCACGGCACAGACTCGAGGGAGCCCGGGCTTGTCAACTGCATCCAGGAGCTGGAAGCTATCGTGTGTGTGTGTGTGTGTGTGTGTGTGTGTGTGTGTGTGTGTGTGTGTGTGATGGGACACATAGTTGCCACAGTACATGTGTGTGGGGGTAGAGGACCCTTCAGGGGTTGATTCTTTTTCCTGAGGATCTCAGGGGTGGAACTCGGGTCATCAGACTAGCACAGCAAGTGTTCTTTGTCAGTAAGCTGTCTAGCCAGCTCCAAGCCACCCCTGTTCTTTACAGGGATAGAAGTGTCATGGGCACCTGTTTGAGGGTTTTCTAGCTCCTTCGATGACTTACACAACTCACCAGCTTTGTCCACAGATCTAGAGTTTCCAAATACCATAAAAGATAAAACGCAAAAACAAGCCCCCAAAACCTTATCAGCACAGTGCCACTTTCTTTCTGGTGGGCTCGTGGCTATTCTTGGTTGTCCACTTGACTACCTGTGGAATTAATTGAAACCCAAGAGGTACACTCATGAGGGACTTTTCTTAATTAAATCATTTGAAGAGGGAAGACTCACCTCTCTTGGTGTGGAAAGATGCACCTCTAATCCGGGCCACACCTTCTGGTGACTGCTTGCTATCACTCTTGCTGGCAAGTTCGCCCCTTCACTGGCATTAGAACCTACTTCAGGATCCTGGCATAGACTGAAGACCAGCTGAAACGTCCAGCTTCGGCGACTCAGACTTGGACTTTTCTTTGGTAGGCAGCTATTGTTGGACCCGCTGGACCACAGCCTGTATGTAAGGCACTCTAGTAAGTCTAGAGAGCCCTAATATAATGTGAGTATATTAGGTGCACAGGTCACAGAGTGCATGTGGAGGTCAGAGGTCAACTCTATGGAGTCATTTTTCTCCTTCCACCTTCATGTGGCATCCGGCACCTAACTTAGTCTGGCATACACATGGGTGCCCTTTGCCAGCTGCCCCACATGCTAGTGTTTCTCTAGGGCAGGTCCCCAGAGCATGAATAGGCCTTGTGTATTTGGGGTTAGTAGATACATATGGCTGCACCAATGACAATTCCCACTCAGGAGTGTGCATCCCCAGCACCATGCCCTTTGACTTTGACCATTTAAGATCTGAGAGCTTGCTAAGTCAATGAATTGTGATGTGTCTGAACTTGCCATGTTTCCATATTTTTCCCATTGATGCACATTTATATTTACTTGTTTATGGTGCTGGGACAGAACTGAGGGATGTCTGCATGTCAGGCAAGCACTCTGCTACCACAGAATACCCCCAGTCCTGCGCCGTGTAAACAAGCCATGTCGGTAACGGAGTCCTTTTCTCTAGCATGTATGTTTTCAGGGCCATTCTCTCTGTGTGCTGTTTGTAAGGCTGGCACAGATCCTGTCTTGTTTGTCTAGGGACATAGTGCTCAGGCTTTGCTGTCACGAAGCCCTTCTGCCCCAGCCTGTACCTGGCCCCCTTGTGTGAGAGGAGGGGCAACGGTTTTTATACTCACAGCTCTGGAAGTTCTGTTTCCCTCTGCTCTGACACAGATCTGCTGTGTGCCCTCGGGTAGACTTATTGAGCCCTCTGAATTCAAAGGCCTCTTCTCTGGAAAGGGAAGATTCATTATATGAGAGGCCTTATTCCTGGGGTGACCAGTTGCCTGCCCCTACCCCAATTCTCTTGAGCAATGTGAATTTTCTAGATTGGACTCAGACCCTCCCTCTGGGGAGCTCGATCCAAGTTGCAGCCTAGTTCTTAGTCTTTTTCTGTTGCCTCCAAACTGCTGCAGCCACTGGCCTGTATGCTGGCCCAAGAGCAGCAGCTCTCAACCTGTGGGAGCCAAATGATCCTTTCACAGGGTCACTTATCGGATACCCTGCATATCGGATATTTACCTTAAGACTCATAACAGTAACAAAATATAGTTGTGAAGTGGCAATGAAAATAATGTTATGGTTTGGGGGTCAGCACAGCAAGAGGAGCTGTATTCAAGGGACATGGCATTAGGGAGGTTGAGAGCACTATTGTAGAGGAGCAGCCCGTGTCAGGTCTCATGTGCACACATCCACACACTGCAGGGAGCCACTGCTCCCAGGCTGTCCCCTCCAAGGCTGTCCCCTCCAGGTGCCCTTGCAATGCACCGTATCTCCTACTTATCCTTTAATACCCTAGTTTGCAATCTGCACCCCAGAGTTAGTTCTCCCTTCTACACCATGTTTTGCTATTCACTCCCCTTTATGTGGGAATAAGAAGTGGCAAGGTATTCATCTTTGTGCTTCGATGGCATAGAGTGAATACTTAACACATTAGAGAAACAGGCTCGTGAAGGGCATAATATTCCCCTACTTGCAATGTCAGGTAACTGAAGTCAATATTTGAAAGGTAATGAGGGCAGCCTGATCCCAAGGCCTAGACATTTACACAGAGTGCTCCACTGCTCCCCAGGGGCAGCCTCCTGTGGACTTCAGACCTGAGCTATCTCAAGGTTTCTCCACAGAAGACAATGGAATGCACAGAGTCTTGAAAAGCTGCGTGACCCCAAATGACTCACTTAACCTCTCTGGGCCCGCTTTTCCTCATTGAATCATATGTAGTTCACATCAGCTCCAGGCTGGAGGGAGGTGATGATAATTCTGCTCACGCAGACTCCCAGGTGGGATTCTAATTCATAAGTTCACAGAGCGAGTCCGCCAAGCCCGGACTCTGCTTCCCCTCAGGGGAAGCCACCTCCCTGATCCTCACCTGTCTGCCTTGGAAATGGAAACTTTCAGTCCCAGGAATACAGCCAGATAGGGCTGGCGGGTGTCTGCCTCTCTGGCCTCTTTCCTCTTGTCACCGGTAGGTGTTGTCACATTCTGGGAGCAGCCTCAGGTCCCTCATGTCCCAGGCTTCCCACTGTCAGATGTCTGATCCTCCAGCCCTTAAGTGGAAGGAAGAAGGCATCAGGCAGGCCCCGCCCAACTGCACTAATGAACTTGACCCCAGGAGGCTCTGGCTGAGGAAGGAAGCAGTTTGGACAAGGGTGGGGATGGGGTTGGCAGAAGCCCACCATCCTTATCTGCCACCTGAAGTGCTTGTTGTCTGTCTGAGCAGAGCCTCCCAGGGTGGAGGGCCTGTGACTTGGTCCTGGCCTCCTGCCATAGCTGCTGTAGCAGGCAGGGACTGAGAATATGGGTTCACCTGATCCAGAAAGCGCTCACACAGCTCATGGACCAGGTGACATGTGGCAGGCTGTGTGCCCTACCCAGAGGGACAAGCACAGTCCGTGCACATAACTACCTCCTGGCTTTGTGATTTGACCCCCTGTCCACAGTTCTGTTTGCTTAGCCATCTTAGGAAGAAGATGCTGCACTCCAACATATTATTGGAGATATGTCTTTTACCCCTGTGACAAACAGGGATAGTCCCGCCTGTAGCCGTTGCCTGGAAACACTGGAGTGCATGGATTCACAGAGATCCTGAACTTCTGGCTAGGCTTGGTGTTACAAGTGTGCTGATAGATTGGTGATGTCTGCTGTGGGTATAGGAGTGGGGAGGGAGAATGCAGGTGCTATGAAGAACTTGTTCCTGTTCAAAAGTGTGCCCTCCTCAAGGGCACAGGTCAAGTCTTCCCTAAAGGTCTTGTAGGGCCTGGCATGACGCCTGGCTCCAGATAGATGCTCAATGACTATGTGTGACATAGGAAAGACATAGGAAACAGTGGATCTGTTGTGTCCTAGCAGCAAGGCAGATAGGATTTGTCCAAGGACTCGGTGAGTCTTTTCTCCTGGCTACCCACCCTCCATGATCCTGTTGAGCTCCGTGCTTTCTTCACTCATGCAGTGAGTGTGACCCTAAATCTACCAAGTGCAGAGGCTCAGAGCCTTTACCCTCATTCTTTTTGGGGGGAGGGGGGAGGGGATTGTAAGGACATGCTGGTTCGTGCCTTTTATTCCTAGTACTTGGGAGGCTAAGGCAGGGGGATTGCTTTGAGTTCAAGATTAGCCTGGGGTACAAGTAAATTCAATGCTAGCTGAGTTTTGGAGTGAAACCCTGTCTCAAGATGATAAAATAAAATAGGGCAAATGACAGAAAGGGGAAGGGGGACAGAGGGAGGGAGGGACAGAAGGAAAGAAGGATGGAGGGAGGGACCATGTCAAGAAGTACAGCTTCTCTTACACACACTGCACTTCCCAGCAGGCACCCACTAATACTAGCTAATGTCCTAGCAGGATGAGTAGATCTTGAATTGCAGAGGACCCCACTGTCATTTTTAATCTGTCTCCAAAGACTTGATGCTAACTTTTATAACTTTTTTTCTTTGCATACAGAATGATGGATTTCATCACACCAGTTTTTTGGTGGTGGTAGGTCTCAAACCAGGATCGAATGGCTGAGGCGCCTATTAATATATCCAAGAGGACCCAGCTGCCAGATTCTCCCAGAGTCCCTTAGTCCCTACCTGTTACAGGGTTGACCTTGCTGACATACCCTGCCCCCTACCCTGAACTCTAACCCAGGAGCTGGGCTGCCCTTCCTCTCGCTGCCCTTCTTTATATAATCAAGCCATTTTGGTCACACCATTCCTTTTACCTTTTGGCTTCTTGATCTCCTGATCTCATGGCCCTCCCCTCCCCTCCCCTGCTCTCCTTACATGGCCTGGCTCACGGTCGTGTCCACTCTGGCCTCTCCCAGATGTCTCTGCCTCTGGTTGTGCTCTCCCTCATTTCTACACTAAACCTTTTCCACACCTAAGAGCAGTCTGTCCTCCTTTTTATCAATTTCCAAATACATATGCCATTATGCCTTGTTCATATTTATTCCCCCCAAGACCCCATTCTCACTGGTCCAAGGACTATTTATTTATTTGTTTGTTTGTTTATTTGAAATAGCTAAGCTGACCTCAAACTTGCTAAGTAGCCAAGAATGACCTTGAACTTTGGATCTTCCTGCTGCCACTTTCTGAGTGCTGGGATGCCATGCCTGTTTTATGCGCTGTTGATCTACTTTCTTCCCCATCCTGAACATGATTCTGAAAGCCACAGCCTTCAGGTACCCAGGCTTGGTCAGGTACCCAGGCTTGGGGAGAAGCTGTGGGGGTGCCAGGATTGTACACTGGGAGATGCTTTCCCAGGCCTTGGGGTCTGCATCCAGAAAGGCTCTAAGATAGCAGGCCATTCTCCTTGAGGCATGCTACCTGGCCCTGAGGACGAGGGAAGCAGAACCTTTCTTTTTTGCACAGATACCTATCCCCTTACCCTCCCCCCACCCCCAACAACCAACATCTGGGCCCATTCTGGCCCAAACAATCCCAAAACAGAAAGTTCAAGATGTTTCTAAGGAACACTTCCCAGCAGCCAAAGGGCGGAGCCAGCCCCATTCCCAACACACTGAGTTCAAGGGTATCTCTCCACGTGGTACTTTTATTCTTAGTAACTAGTACTACTCTCTGAGCAGGAAAGATGTACAGAAAGCCCAGGGGCCTTAGGGTGGTTAAGAAGGAAATGCTGTGATTGATTAGTGATGTCTGCAGAAGGCAAGGATAAAGAAAGAAGCAGACTTGGGCCAGTTTCTGCACAGTGCTTGGCTTTCTTCATAACAGTTGCCTGTTACAGGAATGTAGGTTCAGTCCTGGAACAACTGAGAAGTATAAGGAGGAGGAAGAGGAGGAGGAGGAGGAGGAGGAGGAGGAGGAGGAGGAGGAGGAGGAGGAGGAGGAGGAGGAGGAGGAGGAGGGCGCTGGAAAGGCCTTGGGGTCATGCCCCAGCCCCTCCCTTAAGCTTTTAATCCCCGCCGTGAGGCCTATAGCTGTCCATCTGCACCAGACCACATCCATACCACCCACAACTGCTTCTCCCTTCATTCATTTATTTTTAAATATTTTGGGATTTGTTTTTCATCCTTTGTGTTTACAAGGAAATCTACATAAACAATCTGGGAAAGAGGCTGCCAGCTCCAGCCAGCTGCTCAGGTTCAAGGCTGAGGTCTGTATTTTTGGGAAATGGGTCTTTCTTCCCGCCCTCCCCCTTCCTATCTGACCCCATTATTTAAAGGATCAGAGCAGGAAGAACAGGTGGCATTTAATAAGTGGCTGTCTGTCCCCTTTTCCCCAGAAGGAATAAGGACCTCTATTTTGCCCATAGAGAAATTCTCTTGCAACAGGTCAGTTGGCCAAAGACGGAAGAGTCAGGCTTGAAACCCAGGCAGTTTAATTTCCTATTTCTTTTAAGGTTTAAGGTGGCTTCTAAAGTGGAGGTAGGTTTCAGGGGGTAGGGTCAAGACAGATCGTTCTAAGCATGGGAGTGTAGGCTAGAGAGCCACACGCACCCTGTCCACGATGCAAGCTATTGCTCTGCAGTGTAACACACACCTCTGGGGACACAGACTCTTCAGGAGCCCCTTTGTCACCTCAGATAGCAATGCAGGTGGGGCTCCCCCAGGCCTGACGTGGGGACATACTGTTCCTTTGTTGAGTAGCCATGCTTCTTGCTTTCACTGCTGGGCAGCACTGAGTCACACACTGGCTTTTTCCTCCCCACTCTTTGAATGGCAAGCCAGTCCCAGACTCTGAAGCCTCCCACCCACCAGTTAATCTCCTCGGACTATGAGGGTGTCAACCTGGGACAGGACAGTAGCTATTTGGAGCTATGGTAATCAGGGCCCACACAAGTCAACCTAGAGCGGCCTCTGGCTTTCTGTAAACCTCTGGCAAGTGCCCACCCCTCTCACATTGCGCAGGCTCAGCTGTTTGGGGAGAATGAGATGCTCTGGAGGCAGCAGCAGCAGACAGCTTTCATAGGAAGGGAGTCACTATGGCCCCCAGGGTCACCATTGGCTTTAGGTGCTATGACCCGGGGTGGGGGTGGGGACATAAAGGACCTAAAGAGCATGTTCCAAATGCTGGGCCTGGGGAGATGGCTCAGTCTGTCTCTAAGTTTAATCCCCAGGACCCAAAGAGAAATAAAAAGAATCAACTGGGTGTGGTGGGTAGCAACAGCCACTATAAGCACACAGAGCAGTTTGCAGAAAGTGCTTCATGGCAAGGCAGCAGAATCCACAGGGCCCCAGGCTGTGTGATGTCAAGCAAGGTTCTTGACTTCTCTGGGCCTTGTTTACTTCCTCCATGAAGTGGAGCTAATTTGCTGTCAGCATCTCTCAGGGCCCTGAGGATCACCACACCCAGTGGCTAGGAGATGGTGAGTGCCTAGGAATTAGCTGTGGTTGCTTTGAGTCTTGCGTTAGTGGGAAGATGGACTTCCCAATACTTCTCACATGCCAGCCGCCTACCTGCACTCATCCTCAGACTTAACCACATCCTCACTAATAGGGCCCCCAAGGGTGGCCAAAGTTGCTTTGTTGGAGTTGGGTCTTCTTCCTAGAGGTCTTAGACAGTGCTGGTAGAGATGGGCCCTTGTTTGCATCAGGGGCAGGACAGGCCCTCTATCCCCAGAAGTCACTCCGAATCGAGCTGTTGTGTGGAGGAGCAAAGGCTCTCATCAGGTTCTCCCCAAGGCGTGCCTGGGGACAGGTGTGGGCATCACAACCACTGTCGGGTAACTTCGGGGGAGCCGAGGGGCAGTTGGCTGGCCTCCTGTCCAGCCCTCTCACCCTGAAAACCTGGCATGGGCTGTCCTACTGAGAGAGGGTTAGATGACAGTGCTGACTGCCAGAGAGGAAGCTCAAAGCATGCCAGCCCGCCCGAGGTCCAGGGCAGGGGTTCAGCCCAGCTCTAATGCCACAGCTGCTCCACTGGCATGTCCCCAAGGACATTCACTCCAGCTAGAGCCAGGCTGCTCACTCGGAAGGGTCTGCTGCTTCCAGCCACCTCCTCCCCACAAGTCCTAGGCCCTTGCTTGTCCCCAGCTTGGTCTCTGCCTCCCAGGAAAAGCAACTCGTGATGGGGTAAACCGGGAGAGGTACCAGAGGCATAATCCCCTCCTTCCCTCTACTCCTTCCACACCTCAGCTCTGATGCTGGGGGGCAGGGCAAACTTCCATCAGGCAGGTTGCGTTGAGATACAATCCTGGAAATGACCTTAAAATGTGAACATGGAGGCCGGGTGTGCTGGTGCACACCTTTAATCCCAGCACTCAGGAAGCAGAGGCAGGTGGACCTCTAAGTCTGAATCCAGCGAAACCTCATAGTAAACACACACAGTGAACTCGGGCTGAATGTGGTGTACACACCTGTAACCCCAGCATTAGGAGACAGAAGCAGGGAGAACAGAGGTTTAATGATGCCACCTGGACCACACCAGATTCTGGCTCAAAACAGTAATAAAAAATAGCTTAAGATTTTACAAATGTGCTGATTATGAGAGCCACAGCCCTACAACTTTGAACATAATGACTTTTGTTTTATGAGTGTGTGTGTGTGTGTGTGTGTGTGTGTGAGAGAGAGAGAGAGAGAGAGAGAGAGTGTGTGTGTGTGTGTGTGTGTGTGTGCACCATGTACATACAGTTCCTAAGGAGGCCAGAAGAGGGTGTTGGACTCCCTGGAACACTACCGGTGGTTATTAGCTGCCATGGGGATGCTCAGCATTGAACTCAAGTCGCCACAGAAGCAGCCAGTGCTCTTAAGCACTGAGCCATCTCCCCAGCCCCAAGCACTACAGCTTTTATTGTCTCACTTGTCATCTCAGCCACCTAGTGCAACCAACTGCAGTGTCAACACAGGCCCTCCTGGTGGTGACCTAGCGTGTGGCACTTGTCATCTGGGTCTCTTCTCAGATCTCAAGGATTAGAAAGCCTGACTGGATTGGTGGAATCAAAAGGCTGTAAGCAGAAGCCAGCCAGTGTGTCTCTGTGTGGCCATGTGAATCTGAAGTGTTCATTCATGGTGTGACACTGGTGATGGGAACTCTGAGGTCCCCATTTGTCCTGTGGCATCTGTGATGTTCAGATAACATCAGTGGGCAGGGAGGCCTGCCCTCTCGCTCCCTCTCTTCCCCTTGGAAGTGGGAGAATGGAGGAGGAAAACAATTTTTCTCTGACCGACCCTGTACAGACCTGCAATCTCAGCTTCCTAGAGGCTGAGGCAGGAGGATTTTGAGGTAGAGGCAAGCTTGGGCTAAAAACCAAAATTCTATTTAAAGTTTTTTTTTCTTTTCTTTTAAGTTTTCCCAAGAAACTCAGATGCAGAGAGAACATCTCCTGTCTGTGTCACTAAGCAGATCAGAATGGGTCCCAGCCTCAGAGGCCACATGTCTGGAGTGGAAAATTCCCATCACACACACACACACACACACACACACACACACACACACACACACACACACACACACACGAGGCCCAGTAAACTTTGGAGGACAGAACCTGGGCCCCACATTGCTGTGGCTCCTCTGGGATCAAATGCCACAGGTGTTTACTGGCTCACCTTCATGGCCACAAAGATAGGCTGATAACACTCCTCAAAGACAAAGGTCTAGAAACACTGCTATGGGGGATATTTGTCATCATCTGCCACCAGATGGGTGGGAACAACTATAACATATCCCTGATCGAGGGGGGTCAGGGAAGGGAGGAAGAGGGACCACCCTTAGAACCACTACGTGGAACTTTCCAGAAAGCCCTCCATGACAAGCTGTCAGCCTTACCTCACTTGTTCCAAAACAACCCAGAGGTGAGGCGAGATACAGCATTGCAGGAGTATGGTGCCAGGTGGTGGGAGAGGCTGGGAGACCCGCCCCCAACCCTCAGGAACTCTTTCCGATGATATCACACCAAGAAACACAGTATCCGCAGTGGGAGTGAGGACTCCAGGTCTGGGTGGGACAACATTTCTCAACTATGCTTGACCCCTGTGCTGATTTGAATAGGAATAGCCCCCATAGGCTTGGTCACCAGGGAGTGGCAGTATTTGTAAGGAACAGGAAGTGTGGCCTTGTTGGAGAATGTACGGGTGGGATTTGAGATCTCAGTGGCCTAAGCCAACTGTCTTTCTTGTCCTGCTGCCTGTGGATCTGGATGTAGAACTCTCATCTACTTTTCTGCCTGCGTGTTGCCATGATCCCTGCCATGTTGACAATGGACTAAACCTCTGAACCTGTAAGCCAGCCCCAATTAAATACTTTCCTTTGTAAGAGTTGCCATGGCCATGGTATCTCTTTACAGCAATAGACCACTGACTAAGACAGCACCTCAGTTTCCCTCTGGGTCACTTTTTACTGACATGTTCCTAGTTGGGAAGCTGTGTGCTCTAGAGAAGGCTCAGTGCATAGCCAGAGATCTCTTCCCGCTAGCTGTCCCAGATACAGAGTGTGGACAGTGGTCTTCAGCTCTCCAGCCTGAGTTCAGCTGCTCCTGTCCACCTCCCACCTGGCACATATCTTTTGGGCTGAGCAAGCCAAGCAGAGGGGTGTACCCTGGGGTGCTCAGAGGCCAGGAAGCACCCACCACTCCCATTGCTGGCCCTGACCACCCCTGCATCAGCCTCCCCTTTGTGGTCTCTGAGAAGGGATGGGCGTCCCTCCTGGCAGGGGCGGAGTCTGGCGACAGAGTGTTTGCCCTGTGCTGTAAATGATTGCCATGTCCATGGTGGGGGGGGGCTGTCCTTTAGTTGGCTTGAGAAAGAAGAGAGAAGACACCACAGGAACACACTAGGGGAAGGAGCCACATGACGCTGGATGCTGCCATGTGCCACTCTGAGCATGGCCCCATTTCCCCCAGAACCACTGGTCTGAGGACTTCCCAGAAACAGTGGCCTGGCACAGCCAATGACCCTGGCTCGGTGTTTCTAGACCCCAGGGCTCTTCCCTATTTACCACCACCAGGGATTGTCAGGGTTTGGCTCTGCCTGTGAGGCCCAGGCTGGGGGGAGGGAGGCTGAGCAGGGACACCCAGCCCAGCTTCTTGACTTCTCTGGGTAAACAGATGACTTAAAGGCTTAGGGACAGAAAAATAAATAGCCCTGCTGGCCACAGCCAGCCGCTGTGGGGAGCTCACTTTTCATTTGGGAAGAGGGATGTGGTCTCAGAAGCCTTCAGAGGACTGGCATCTGGCCAACCACCCACCATCCTAGATGGGGCCCAGCTTAGCTCCCCTCCTCATGAACAACCCAGAAAATAGCCTATTCCCACAAACCCATATCTCTATACAGAGGTACCTATGCCACCATAGGTACATGTTGCTGAGTGAGGAGGTTCCCCAGAGACCCTTGTTGGGAGGTGGGTACTTAAGGGGCTGGGAAGGGCTCCACACAGATGGCCTCCATGAACTCCCTGTCAGCTTGATACTACAGGTTATTGTGTGAACCTGGGTCAACCTTAGCCTCAGCATAAGAACAGTAACAGACTCTTCCCCCATAGGGTTTATTGTCTGGGCAAATGAGATACTATGTGAAAAATGCAAAGGACACGGCATATAGGGACAGTTTGAAACAAGGCAAGCCAGCTTGGGGGGCACACCTCACCCTCGGTTTTGTGAGCCAATGCTAGCCTGAATCATGGGCTCACCCTTTAACTCGAACACCCTCCCTTCACCCAGGTGTCTGATCTCTGCCGACACCCAGCATTGAGCTTCGAAAACATCTGCATGGTGCATATTGGCTTTCTTCCCTGTCCAGATGTTTGGGTAGTTTGTGAACATCTCCTTCCGGCCTCCCTAGGAGCAGGGTAGGGGCTTGGATGTTGCTGTGAACATCTGGGATTGCCCCAAGCCTGGCCCCTCCTCCTCTGAGGCTGGCCTCCTAACTGGGAGGCCAACATGGGAAAGAGGAGGGGACCTTGGCTTCTGTTGCAGGGCACTGTCTTATGTGAGCTAAGCCCCACGGCCATGCAAAACTGAGAATCAGCTAGCTTCCTTGGAAGCAGTCAGGGATGAGGAAGCCTTCACGGGTCTCTGTGGACCTGAAGGCTGGGGACAGGGTAGAAGGGTACCTGAGCTCTAGTCCTGGCTTGCCCATGTGCCATCTGGGGAACGCTGCTTTCCCTGTCTTGGCCCTGGCTCCTCAATTTAGGCAGCAAGGAATAGGCTAGCAGGGATTCCTAAACTGGTGTCAGATTAGATCCAAGTGACCTTACCTGCTCAGCACCACCACGTACCCATTCTCTAGGTCTGCACCAGGGACTGGGTCTGCTCCCTTGGATGATTGCTTATGCTTGGGAAAGGTGCACCAGTGGCTAAATCCAGAGCCTTGGTTTATGCTAGGCAAGCACTCTACCACTGAACTAGACCCTCAGACTCATTATTTTTAACTCTTTTTTTTGAGACCGGGTCTTGCTAAATTGTCAAGGTTGACTTCAAACTTGAAATCCTCCTGTCTTAGCCTCCTGAGTAGCTGGGATTGCCAAGTTGGTAAGACCATAGCAGCATACCACCTCACAGCCGTCCTCTGCAGCAGGATCTGGAGTTCAAGGTCATCCTTGGTTGCACACCAAGTTTGAAACTAGCCTGGGCTATGTGAAAACCTGTTACAAAAACAAACAAACAAACAAACAAACAAACAAATAAATAAGACAGGTGAGATGGTCCCAGTACTGGGTAGAGGAATCACAAAGACAAACAAATGAGACAGGTGAGATGCTTCACAGTACTGGGTAGAGGAATTGCACTTGTACTTGCTGCCAAGCTTGGTTCCAGAGTTTGATGCCTGGGACCCACATGGGAAGAAAAGAGGGAACTGTAGCAACTGTATTTAGAGAGAAGGCAATAGGAAGGGAGAGACCGTGTCTGAGTTAGGGTTTCTATTGCTGTAAAGAGACACTATGACCATGGCAATTCTAATAAAGAAAAAAAGTTAATTGGGGTGGTTTATAGTTCACAGGTTCGGGCCATCATCTTTGTGGCAGGACATGGTGGCATGCAGGCAGACACGGTGCTGGGGGAGGAGCTGAGAGTCCTACACCTTGATTAGCAAGCAACAGGAAGTGAACTGTACCACACTGGCCATACTTGAGCAGAGGAGACCTCATCCACGCCTTCACAGTGGCACACTTCCTCCAACAAGGCCACACTTCCTAACAGTGCCACTCCCTCTGAGGGCCATTTTCTTTCAAACCATCACAGACAGAGAATCCAGCCTTGGGAAGGGGTGCTGGTACAGACCCAAGTAGTTAAATCCACTTTTATTACTTCTGTTATCCCCACCCCCAATAAATGTTGGTTGTTGGTTGTATACATGAAAGAAAATTTATCTATCTATCTACTCTATCTATCTATCTATCTATTTATTTATTTGTGGTGACATGCTCATAAAGCAATCTACCAGTCTCGCTGTTTTTAAGTGTGTGGCAGGTTGAATATTCACAGTATGCATGTTGTTCTAGTTTAATATCTGTTGCTGTGATAAAAATACCATGACAAAAAGCAATTTATAGGAGAAGAAGGCTTTTGTTTTGTTTTGTTTTGTTTTCAGCTTACAATTCCAAGTTACACTTCATCATGGTGTGGAAATCAAGGCAAGAACTTCAAACAGCTAGTTACATCATGAATCAAGAGCAGAGAGAAAGGCATGCTTGCCCACATGCTGGCTTAAACTTAGCTTAGTTTCTCCAGTCTTGTCCAGTTCAGGATTGGTGCCACCCATGGTGGGCTGGGTCTTTCCACATCAGTTAACTTAGTTAGTACAATTCCACGTGGACATCCCCACAGTCCAGCCCACTGTAGACAATCCCTCACTGAGACTTTCTTCCCAGGCAGATTTTTGCATCGAGCTGATAGTTAAGGCTAATCCTCACTGTATCTCTTACTGCCATCTATCTCCACAGCTTCTCTGCCTTGCAAAAGGACAGTCCTGTCATGGTTAAATAACTTCCCAGACTCCTCCCCAAACCACTCATTTTCCCCTCACTCCCTCCACTTTCTCTCCCATCTTTTAGCGGACTACTAAAGCAGAACTGCACAACATCCTGTATGACTCTGCTCTTTCTGTCCCTGGCTGATTTCAGTTACCACAATGTCCCTGAGGTCACTCTAAGTGGTAACATGGGTCAGAATGTCTTCTCATCTAAGGCAGGATACTATTTCATTACAGGCAATCTTCCTATTATTTCACAAATTAGGAAAACAAGACCCCAAGGAGTGAAGTCACTTTACAAAGAAGAAACCAAGGCAGTCAGAGGCCTACAGAATATCCATGACATCTGTGATCTCTGGTCTCTGGTTCCTCATGTCATCACTACAACAGTTAATTCCCATTGTCAGCCTGTTAGTATTAAAACTTGCCTGGAGGAGTGGGGATGGCACATGCCTTTAATCCCGGAACTTTGGAGGTAGAGGTAGGTGGATTTTTGTGAGTTCAAGGCCAGCCAGATCTATATAACAAGTTTCTGGACAGCCAGAGCTTCATAACAGAGAGACCCCCCATTTCAAAACAAACAAGCAAAACTTGCCTGAGAGTCAGTGTAGCTCTGCTTGTATCTGCAGTGGTGTTTTAGAAACGGATGGATCCTGAGGGCTCTGGCCTGATTACTAGGCTTTTCCCTCGATGCATTCTTATCTGATGACATTATTGGGAGGTGGTGAAGGGTGGGACCTAAGGGAAAGAACTGGTTACTGAGGGCTAAATTCTGTCCTGGCTTCCCTGTGTCCTTTCCTATTTCCAGTCCATCATGATGTGACCATGTGGAGAGTCTCTCTTCTCTACCATGCCTTCCCCCAGCCTGATAGAGTGACAACTCCAAAACCAAAAGCTAACAGGATTCTTTCCTCCACTTTGCCTGTTCTCCCAAGTATTTTGGTCACAGCTATGCAAAAGTAGTTCACAATATCATCGTTATCAGCCCCTTGTGACCAGGTCCTGTTGGGGGCCTCCAACTGCCAGGTTACACCTACAGAACAACTCTAACTGCACCTAACAGCTGGACCCAGGCCTCACCCTACAGAGTAAAAACCCCAAGCTCAAGACTTAAAATCTCACGGACCCCCACCTTGGAAAGCCCCACCCCCTCCAAGAAATTATATGTAAACCCTTCTGCTCAGTTCTCTACTGTTTCTCACTTGAGCAGAGGCAGCCATCCTCCTGGATTCTTCCTCCCGATAAATTTCTTGTGGGAGGTTTGTTGTGCATTGTGACTTTATGGCATTCCACAGCTCCCGAGTGCCAAGATACCTTTGCCTCCAGAGCTGCAACACTTTGGGGAAATCTTCCCCTACTGGAGCAAAGATGAGACACTTTGAGGAAGCCTTTTCCCTCAAAGCTGTAATACTCACACTATGCAAAGGTAGCTCACTCACATCATCACATTATCACGAGTAAAGGAGAATCTCCAGTCTACAGAGCAGAAACCCAGCCTGGTCCAAAGCCACTGGTGGGGAATTGATGTGAGGCTCTCAGGGCAGAATGTAGGTCTCCAACTGGGCAGGCTGCAGATAGGATAGAGCCCTTCTGCTTCACCATCTCAGCCTCTGCCCACCAGGGCTGGCATGAAGCCGACTTACAAACAGGAACCGTCTACCTATGTAGCACTGTCTTCCTATTGAACATTGTGTTCAGTAAGTACCTTACCTAGCATTAAGTAAGGGTCATATCTACTGGAAATCACAGAATGCTCCCAACACATTCAGAGAACAGGTGCCATTATCGCCATCAAGGTCTAGGGATGCTAAGAGGAGGACTAAGTATTTCCCACACAACACATTCATCTATACATGAGTGAACAAATTGACCTGTTGTGTCCACATTGAATCCAAAGATGTCCTGCCCAGAGGGTGGGAAGGCCATCCTATGTGTCTATTGACTGGCTTGACGCTGGAACAGCATCAAGTCAGTATGTGGGAGTGAGGGGCTCCTCTCCCTGCAGAACGAGGGAGTCGACAGCCTGAGGAAGAAGCAGAGAGTGTCCCAAGATGAGATAGAACTGACTGGGTGCGTGGGGGTGGAGCAGGCACAGAAGTGTGTATTGTTTGTTATTCTGGAGGTGCTAAATGGGAAGGTGGCAAGGCTCTGCACACACACACACACACACACACACACACACACACACACACACACACACACAGTCTCAGTTGACAGGAAGAGGAAATGCCTCACATTTTCCAGCCCCTTGTCCCCAAGCCAAGCCTAAATACCAGCTCTAAAAATACAGCCTGGAAGCAGGGCAGCACTGACAGCTCCCTCCTGTCCCTGTCACCCCCTCTCCTTATCCCTTAGGTTTATTTTTGAATGAGAAGCTGTGGTGAAGTAACCTGAGCTATAGCAACCTGAGCCCTTTTCTCTCATGTCTCCTTCCATTCAGGTTTCTGCAGGGGGCAGAATGAAAGAAAGGAAGAAATGCTACCCAAGGGAGAAGGCAGAGGTACCTTCTCCGCCAATAGCCTGGTGCACTGAGCTCTGTGGCATAGCCAGCATAATGGGGAGTTGACCATCGCTGCCCCCAGACAATGGCAGCCTTCCTGGGGCTTCCACAAACATAGCAGAAAGGAAAAGGCCCATAGTCGTACCCATCCATGTCCTCCAGCCATGCCTGTAGGCGATGCCCCTCACTCTTCCACAGGGACAGTCTTCCCAGCTTACCAAGGTGAGTGCAAGCCAGATGAGAGCCTGAAGTCCTGCCTGCTTCCTGTGACTAGGAACGAAAACCAAGAAAGTCTACCCTTCCTATTCCAGTTTGGCATGGAAGCCAGAGCAATAAGACAAGAAAATGAAATAGAAAGTACCCAGTGTGGAAAGGGGAAAGACTTTGTAGATAACATGAGATCCTGTAGAATCACCAGTAAGTCACTGGAATTACGGAATTATACACTTCAGTGTATGGCGCTTGCTACCCAAGTCTGGTGCCCTGATGCTTATAGGACATGTAAAGGAGGAAGGAGAAAACTGACTCCACAAAGTTGTCTTCTGACCTCCACCACACACACACACACACACACACACACACACACACACATCACCCACCCATACACCCCACACCCCACACCCCACACACCCCACACATCCCCACACCCCACACATCCCACACCCCACACCCCACACCCCACTCATCCCCACACCCCACACATCCCCACACCCCACACATCCCCACACCCACACCCACACATCCCCATACCCCACACATCCCACACCCCACACCTCACACATCCCCACACCCCACACCCCACACATCCCCACACCCCACACCCCACACATCCCCACACCCACACATCCCCACAACCCACACATCCCCACATCCCACACCCCACACCCCACACATCCCCACACCCCACACTCCACACATCCCCACACCCCACACCCCACACCCCACACCCCACACATCCCACACCCCACACCCCCACAGCCCACACCCCACACATCCACACACCCCACACCCCACACATCCCCACACCCACACCCCACACATCCCCACACCCCACACCCCACACATCCCCACACCCCACACCCACACATCCCCACACCCCCACACCCCACACATCCCCACACCCCACACCCCACACATCCCACACCCCACACCCCACACACCCCACACCCCACACCCCACTCATCCCCACACCCCACACCCCACACATCCCCACACCTCACACCCCACACATCCCCACACCCCACACCCCACACCCCACACCCCACACACCCCACACCCCACTCATCCCCACACCCCACACCCCACACATCCCACACCCCACACCCCACACACCCCACACCCCACACATCCCCACACCCCACACCCCACACCCCACACATCCCCACACCCCACACCCCCACACCCCACACCCCACACATCCCCACACCCCACACCCACACATCCCACACCCCACACCCCACACATCCCACACCCCACACCCCACAAACCCCACACCCCACTCATCCCCACACCCCACACCCCACACATCCCCACACCTCACACCCCACACATCCCCACACCCCACACCCCACTCATCCCCACACCCCACACATCCCCACACCCCACACATCCCCACACCCCACACCCCACACATCCCCACACCCCACACCCCACACATCCCCACAACCCACACCTCCCCACATCCCACACCCCACACCCCACTCATCCCCACACCCCACACCCCACACATCCCCACACCCACACCCCACATCCCCACACCCCACACCCCACACATCCCCACACCCCACACCCCACACATCCCACACCCCACACCCACACATCCCCACACCCCACACCCCACACACCCACTCACCCCCACACCCCACACCCCACACATCCCACACCCCACACATCCCCACACCCCACACCCCACACATCCCCACACCCCATACCCCACACATCCCCACACCCCACACCCTACACCCCACACCCCCCACATCCCCACACCTCACACATCCCCACACCACACCCATCCATCCACACACACCAAGTAATCATATTGTTTTTAATTAAAGTGGATTCTAGAATTTTATAGGATTATAAAAGACTAGAATAGGCAAGGTAATTTTTTTAAATAGAGCAGAACGGGAAGAGCTAGCCAGCTTGGTATTGTAATCAAGTCAAATCATTCAGTGGGAAGCAACAAGGAGCCTATAACAGCAGGTCCACACGTGCATGCTCAATTGACTCCCAACAGGCATGCCAGACAATGAGCAAGGGATGAACTTTTCAGCAAATGGTTGCTGAAGCATTAGATGCCCATATGCAAGCAAGGGGCAAGGAAGTAGGTGAGAAGCGGGGAGGGAGGGGAGAGGGCAAAAGAAGACAACTTGACTTCTTAACCTGGATCATATACAGAAATTCACTTAAGGATCATGGGCTTAGAGAAGAAGCATTCCTTCAGTTTATAAAGCTGGCAGGAGAGATCTTAGTGACTTTGGACTTGACCAAAAAAGTTGTAAATATGGAGCAAAAGAAATCACGAACTAAGATTAAAAAAATAAATGAGATTTCATTAAATGTTTAAGGTTTGAGCTAGGTGTGGTGGTACACCTTTATTCCCAGCACTCAAAAAGCAGAGGCCAGTCTACAGAGTTCCAGGACTGCCAGGGCAGCACAGAGAAACGCTGTCTCTAAAACCCAAAAGCAAACAAACAATTAAAGTTTGCTCTTCAATGGACAGAGTTGTGGAAGGAAAATGGAAATGTAAGCCACATACTAGGAAAGATTATTTGCAATGTGTATTTATCCACCAAAGACCTTGGGTCAAGTCTACAAAAAGAGTTTTGGGCTTGGGTGATTCAGGAAAACGCAAGTCAGCCACTATGTCAACTCAACCTGGCTCAGGTAGATTAGCTACAACCATTGGTGCTCTGGTGAGAGGCTGCCCTGTTGGCCACTTCTGAGAACAGTGTAGGGGGTTCTTTTTACACCTAGGCATTTACGCGGGAAAACTGAAAGCATATGTCCCCACAAGTAAGTCCTCCTAAATGGTTATAGCAGCAGATACCCTTGGTGTCTAAATGCCACTTAGCTGTAAAAACTGATCAGCTGTAGATGTCAACAATGGCATGCAGACTATCAAGATCATTCTGTCAGGCCTGGGGAGGTGGCTCTGTGGGTCAAGTGCTGACTTTGCAAGCACTATACTTGAACTTGAATCCTCAGCATCCATGAGAGACCTCCCTGTGACTACAAACAGTTGTGACCCCAGCACTGTAAAAGGACGGATCCCAAGGATCTGTCTGGTTGAAACATGGAGTCCAGAGTTCAGTAGGAGACCGTCTGAAAAACTAAGGTGGAAAAGTGACTGAGGAAGATTCTGGTCTCCAGCTTCCATATGCACACATGTGGGTATGCACATCCACACACACACACACACACACACACACACACACACACACACACACACACTGAAAGTACATTCTATAGGGTTCCATTCATAGAACATTCTAGAAAATGTAAACTTAGCTATACTGGCAGAAAGCAAATCAGCACTTGAGGGTGTCAGAAAGATCCATTGTCTTGTATTCAACATTTTATAGTATTGACTCCAAAATGTGTCATCAGGGACACTTTATACACATGGGCTTCATAGCTCACCAGTTGTGTCCTGGAGTGATTTGTGTTTGTTTGTTTGGTTGACTTGGTTTGAGTGTGGATGTCTGATTTGATGGAAAACACAGAAAATCAAACTTGCACCAATCCCACTGGAGGTGGGGGGGAGGGATTGCCAGCCATCTCCCAGAGGCCTAAAACCCCACCCTCAGACCACAGGCTTCTTCCAACATCCCTGTCTATTGTAGGGTCAGCCGCTTACACGCTAATCCCTACCCCACCCAAGGAACTGCTGAGCCCCTTCTCCTGGGTACTTTTATATGGTCATCTTCTTCCTCCTCCTCTTCTTCCCATGCAGAGTATGGCATTTCCCCGGCTGGCCTCAAAGTCTTGACCTTCCTGTATCTACCTCCTGAGTGCTGGGAATACATTACATGGCTGGGGTCAAATCCACGACACTGTGCCCCCCACAAGCACTCTACCAACTGAGCTATCTGTCTTGTTGTTTTTAACTGAGAAATCAATAGCCATACATTAGGGTTCTGTACCTTAGGACAACTGTGACAAAGCAAGCCCGAGGCACAGGTTTGGATGCCCTGACAACTGGCTCAAAGTGGCCATCATGCTGGATTTGGGATGGATGGATGGATGGATGGATGGATGGATGGATGGGGACAGGATCCTCTTTCTCTGTCTTTCTCTCTCTCCACAGGTGTCCTGCATTTGAGAGGCATGGCCTCAGTCTTTACTGCAAGGCACCAGCCCTTAGTACTCACCTGGTGACTGGCCCTAGACACAGGCTAATGACTCTCTCTGTAACAATGACCCTGGTCCTAGCCCCCGACTGTATTCTGAGTTCCAGAGCCACAGATGCTAAACTAGACCCATGGAGACCCAGATTCATTATGCATCACAGAGGCATCCAGAACATGAGATAAACTGTTCAAAGCGAGAGCCTCCTGGGGACACAGAGGCTTCAGGCTGCCACCTCTAAGCATGAGCCACTTTGAGCCAATGTTGGTGCTGATGCTGAGAGATGGAAAGAAAAGGTGGTGGTGAAGGAGGAGAAAGGAGACCCTCCCTGTAGCTCAGTTTGCCTGTGAAACGGCAGCCTATGACCTCTTGTCAGACCTGGATTTTAGATCTGTGGCCTGTGGAATCTGGAAACAAGAAAAGACATGGGTCGGGCTAGCCCCAACCTCCCTCAGCATCTTCCAGGATATTTAGAAGCAGCAGGTACACTCCCCCTTCTACCTGCTTCCAAATCATGGTCCCTTCTCTCCTGGGAGTTAGAGGTGAAATAGCTCCTGGGTCCAGCAGAGGGCACCCTGGACCTTCTAACCACAGCATTTCCTGGGTGCGGGGATTGGAGTCCTTGGCAGCTAGCACCCAGCTGGGCCGCTATTGAGAGGCAGGAGCTGTGATTGCTCCTGAACCACTGTCCTAGTTCTTGTGAGCTGTGAGCTTCCTGTGCCTTGGGAATGGGTGGTCAGGTGGGCTTACAGAGCTGGTGGCTTTGCAGGCTGGGTACCATAACCTTCCTTGATATCCTCAAAGTGCATGACAGAGGACTGACACTTATTTAAAAGCCACAACACTTTGGTATTCCAATCTAGCTCTACTCTTGCATCTGGAATTGGGAGCCTGCCCTATGAGGACTTCACTAAGTATCTTCAGTTACATAAAAACACATCTGTACAAATAAGGAAAGCCTTCCTGGTGCTGTCATCCTGGCCACCCCTCAGTTCTGCACCCCAGGGCTTCCTCAGAACAGTAGCTACTAATGTCCCTGACAGGTCCCATATCTGAGCATGTGCTGCTCTCTGAGACTTTCAGAACAAATGAGTTCACTTGCTGAGTATTGAAGCAGGGCCAGGGGCTGAAATCGGGATCCAGCAGGACTCCAGCAGGGGTATGGGACCTGGTCTGCCTGCTGTGGTCCCACTAGTGGGCTCCCTTTTGTGTCTTCTGTCTTGTACTTGTTGTTAGAATCGGGGACCCTCCTTAAATTCAGGGTGACCTCACTTCCAAATCCCTAATTCAGTTCTAGATGCAAAGACCCTTTATCTTAGTGAGGTTACAGGCACAGGTCTGGGAGTTGGGATGTGGACATATCTTTTAGGGACTGTCATTTAACGCCCTATACCTCTGTTCCCTCTGTTCAATCTAAAACTTGCCACAATTTGGCTGTGCCCTGCCTTTCTGAGGAACACCCATTAGTTTATAAAGAAAACAATTTGATGGAGAGGAGGGGTGGGAGAGGGGAGTGTTCCACCCGTAAAGAGCTTGTTGTTCAAGCATGAGGACCCGTAGAAAAGCCTGGTAGGCAGGGCAATATGTACCTGTAATCCCATTGCTGGGAAAGCAGAGACAGGAGGAGCCCTGGAGGGCTCTGGCCAGACAGTCTAACTGAACTGCTGGCTCCAGATACAGACAGACAGGGGGAGACAGAGATAGGTATATAGAGGGGCAGGAATAATTGGGGATGCGTTTACTACACTCCCAGGAGTCCTGGAAGCAACTGTGGACTGGAGCCACAAGTTCAGAGTCATTGGCCCAGGAAAGACAGTGAAACCCTGACAGCCTACTGTCTCTCCTCCCACCCAACTAATTCCTAAAAGATCGCCTTCGTCCTGGTCCCCAGACAAGCTGCCAATAGCCTCTCTGACCCGATTGTCCCATGTCCCCTCACAATAGTCTTGTCTGACAGGAATGTCACCCAAGCTGGCCATGGACAGGGACAGCTGCTCTGGGCCCTGGAGACCTGGAGAATAAGTAATGAAGGCCGGCTGGGGCGCAACCCCCAGGGCTGGAGATAGATGTGGACACAGCCAGAGCTACATAATGGTCCCTGTGGGCCCACCAGGCAGGAGATAAAAGGCAAGGGGCATAAATAAAGCAGGAAATAAAGGGTAGAAAGCTGGTGGGAAGGAATAAATACAGATCCTGACAGGCTCCCGTGGGAGTCAGCAGGGGAGGGGGAGGGAGGGCTGTCAGTAGCCTTCTACCACCCTGGTCACACTGATCCCGAACATCACGCTCATGGAGGTGGAGGGAAAGTGGAGGGAGACAGGGTACTTACTTATCTTCACCCTTTCAGCCTCAGTTTCCCGCTGGGTAAAATGCAATGAAACACCTCGTGAATGTTTCTGGAGAAGGGTCTAAGGGCCACCTCATCAGCAGAACCAGGAAGCTTGTGTAACATGCAGGATGTGGGCCCTACACAGACAAGCTTCCCACTCATGAGAGCTGCTGAGCAAGTTGAACAAACTCTAGGATCCTCCTAGCACATAGTTTGGAGGGCAGGAGGAATTGAGGGATAAGAAGATGGGTGGAGGGGGGGAGGGAGGGAGGGAGGGAGGGAGGGAGGGAGGGAGGAGGGTGCATTGAAGAATGGGCGATGGAGGGATGGAATAAATAGATGCCAGGAAGGAGGATAAACTGAAGGAAAGAAGGTTAGAGAGATGGGAGAATGGATTGAAGAAAAAAAGGATAGAGGGATAGAAGGAGGGAAGGAGGGATAAATGTGAAGGGGAAAGGCAGGAGAGCTAGCTAGGAGGAAAGATGGATTTTAAAAAGGAAGGGAGGAAGAGACGGGTGGAAAGATGAATGGACAGATGAGAGAATAAAGGGAAGGAAGGAGGGAAAGAAAGGATAAAAGGAAGGCTGGGGAATGAATAGATGGATGCAAGGATGCATGGAGGGAGGGTTAATAAGTGCCTGATAGCTGTCCGCAGCATTTACTAATGGCTTCCTATGTGAGCATTTCGTTCATGCTTATCCAGTTCTATGGTCGTTCCCCATCTCCTCCCTGCATAATAAACTGCTCAAGGCTGGCCCATGGGTTATACAGGGCCAGCACTCAGCCCAGGCTTGTGAGATTCTAGAACTAGTGTTCTGAACCAGTTATCATGGTGTCCTGCCCCGCCCCCCCCCAGGGAGTCCCCAGTCAACAAGTACAAGTTTGTCTCTTAAACCAGCCTGTCACCCAGCTGTCCCACCTGGTCCCCACAGAACTCTTATTCTCTCTGTGCCCAAGGGTCAAAGTGGCAGTTAAAAAAAAAAAAAAAAAAAAAACAGGAAATGGTTCTAAAGTGACAATGAGACCTCTGAGCACCTCCTCCTGGGAACCATCACAGCCAGGAAGTCACCAAAGTCACCAAAGTCACCATTGGTTCCTGATGCCCTCTGACTTCTTTCCTTCAAGGCTTCCAACATCCCCAACCCCCTTCCCTGGTCACACCCTGAGCTCTCTCTCTCTCTCTCTCTCTCTCTCTCTCTCTCTCTCTCTCTCTCTCTCTCTCTCTCTCTCTCTCTCTCTCTCTCTCTCTCTCTCTCTCTCTCATGCAAGCCTCACCCACCTGCTAGGGACTCCCCTGGGAAGGGTGGCTGAGGATCTTAGAAGAAAGCCCTAAATTGCCCAAGTCCAAGCGAGGCCTGAACCTGGCCTTCGGACTCTTTGCTCGGAGCTATAGAGAAAAGCTCTACTCAGCCGCGCCTGCCACAGAGGGAAATGGACACCAGATGTGCCGGCCTTGGGGAAAAATCAGTCAAGGTCCAGCCTTAGCACCTCATTCCCACCATCCTCCGGCCTGGCTCGGGGTCCCAAAGAGGGCCAGAGTAGGGACTCTCAGCTGTCTCTTTCACTCAGATGAGATGAGAGGAAGAAATGCTTCCAGAGCAGGGGAAACTCGGAGCCCCCTGGGAAATCTGGGCTGAGCAGACAGCCCAGCACAGGAGCTCCTGGCCAAGACTCGGAGGCCCGAGGCACAGAATCGCTGGAACCAGATCACTCAGCATTGCCGTGTGGAAGAAGGGCGACCCTCATTTCCCTACTTGGACTTACGCCACTGTCGCTCCTTTGCAGCAAAACACAACCCCAAACACGGCCCCCTGTGGAAAGGGAGAACTTGGAGAAAGTGTGACACTAAAGCCATATACAAGCAGTTCCCCAGAGTACAAATCAGTGTGGGTCCCAGTCTCCTCACATGTGAAGGGGGGTTACCTTCCAGGGTCGCTGACTCCGCCCCCAAGCCACAGTGGGGGGCACAGAGACAACAGAGCTAGCCTATCTGTGAAGCAAGGAGCATAGAGGGGGATGGTGCCCCCCCCCCCCCCCCCCCCCCCCCGCCCCGGGCAGCCCTGACATCTGACCTCTCCCCTCCCATGGTGAACACGTGAGTGATTTACTGCTGCAGACCTGAGACAGGGGCCTTGTCAGACAGGCACAGGCTGGCAAGCAGCCTGACCAAACACACAGAGTGTCAGCGGCTGCCTGGACCCTCCCAGAGTCACATGCTTCAAACAGGCATTAACTGAACACTAAGAGAGATGGGTTCTTTTGTTTTTATAACAAGCAAGGCTTGTTCAGGGGACTCGGAACATATGTTGTCAGGATGCTGGCCCTGGCTGCACCTGCTCATTCATTGCCAAGGGCCCCCCATCGATGTCTTCCCCACAGTCCCATCAGTGTCAGGCCCAGAATGTCACTGGGCCCACAGAGATCCAAAGTGTAAGGTGGACCTAGCACATGGAGGGAGGGGGAGATTTCCCTCAGCAAGGGCCACCTACAACAGCAGTCCTAAATGCCAGGACTGAGTGTGTTCAAGCAGAAAGAGGCCGGAGGGCAAAGAAGGGCTTTTAAAGGAAGGCCCGTGGTTTAAGGAATGCATTCTTTGATGCTATTATGTTTTTCTTCCTCTCTCCTCTGTCTTTCATCCATTATCCATCCATCATCCATCCATCCACCCACCCACCCACCCATCCATCCATCCATCATCTATCCATCCATCCACCCACCCATCCATCCAGCCATCCATCCATCCACCCACCCACCCACCCACCCATCCACCCATCCATCCATCCATCCATCTATCCATCTTTCTCCAGTATCTCACGTTTCCCTGGTGACCTCAAGCTTGCCATGTAGCTGACGTTCTGATCCTCCTGCCTCTGCGTCCCAGATGTCAGGATTACAGATGTGCGCTATCCTGGATAGCTTTAGTTCTCAATTTTGCAAAGGGAGAAGGAAGAGGCTTTCTCTCATTTTCTCTGAGGCAGCTTGCAGGTGAACACAGGAGAACGAGAGAGGAATAAAGGATAGGTCCATGTGAAAGGATGGTAATAGACAGTCAACCTGTAGGACTTCTGTCTCCAATGTTGCAACAAAGTAGTTGTTTACAAAGTTCCCTTGCTAGACAACTAGATAGCAGGCTGGAGCGTGTAGCTTAGGATCAGAGCCCTTGGCTGGGATGCATGGGTTCCTGAGTACCACACAAACATCTGGATTCCTGATGAGTTATAAGCAGGCTTGCAAAAACCTTTCTGGGTTTGCATAGCCTTGGGGAAATATTCCAAAGGGAAGGGCAGGAGGAGCTGAAATTTAAAGAGGTCACTGGCCCAAGGAGAAGCACCTGCAGTGGCATTGCCAAAGGGACCATGGGTGCTTGGAGGGCCCAGAATTGACACTAGATTAAATGTGAATCAGAGTTTCTGCAGGAAAGCACCTTGACTCCCAAATCAGGTCAATTCATCCCTGGAAGAAGCCTTCCCAGAAGAGGCTCCTAGCATACCCAGAGCTAGCTAGGATCTAATACAACAGGAGATCACAAAAATTACCCAGCTGGAGCCGGGTGTTGGTGGTGCACATCTTTAATCCCAGTACTTGGGAAGCAGAGGCAGGCAGATCTCTGAGTTTGAGGCCAGCCTGGTCTACAGAGCAAGATCCAGGATAGACTCTAAAACCACAGAGATACCCTGTTTCCAAAAACCAAAAAAGAAAGAAAAAACTACCCAGCTGGGCTGGTGGATGGTTCTGCAAGCGAAGAGTCTTGCTCAAGCCTGATGGCCTGAGTTCCATCCCCAGATCCCACATGGCAGAAGGAGAGAATTGGCTCCCGGGAGATGTCCCCTGACCTCTACATGTTACCATGGCATGCAGGCACCTCCCCCACCATACCACAAATATACACATAAGTAGATAAATGTAAAGACAGTTTTTTGAATACCCAACACACAAGGATAGAAATCATGGCTCAGTCCCTGTAAGACTCTTTCCTCTTAGCTGAAACCTCAGAACACCCAGAAAGTTACAAGAGTCAAAAGGCCCCTTCCCAAGCTGTTGCTAAAATTCCTTTCTTGGGGGGCATAAGCAACATCTACCCCTCCTCCTAAGGACCCAGTGACCAACTGAGGCATGATTCTACCAAAGTTCACCCTGGGGAGCTAGTGGGTCTATCGGGGTTCCCTATAGAGCACAGAGATGAGAGGTTACTTACAGGGTTGAGGGTGCTCCTCACAGAATGCCACTCCTGGAAAGCCTTTAGACATGAGGGCTCCCCATAGCAGCATAGGGAGAGCCCTTCTGCAGCCTATATTCCCGGTCCCTTCAGAGATCTCATCCAATAACAGCTAGATACTCAGGTGAGGGTCTCATGACCCTTTGACCCCTCCATGAGGGAGTGTAAACAGCCAACAGGCCCAGCTGGCACAATCCTTTTTGCAAGCTCCCCAAGGTGGCAGGTTCTTAACTCAGAGGACTGTCACTCACAATACAAGGTTGTATATGCAACAGGGAGAAAGAAATCTCTTTGCTGTGGAGCTGCCTACAAGTGGGGTAGAGAGCTCCAGGGTTGCGGGTTAAATGAGTCATCACCCATGCTGGGGTAGACTGGTTGGTAAGTGTCCTAGAGTCACCCATATTCCTGAAAGTAACAGCTTACCCTTTGCTTCTGTAGATAGCTTCAATAAGCTAGACCTGGTACAATTGTTTGCAGATCGGCAGTGTAGTCCAGACATTACAGCAACTACAAACATTGGAAATCTCAAAGATTTATTTATTTATTTCCGTGTTCTGTGTATGTGTGCATGATTGCATGTATGAATGCGTACCATGTGCATACAATGTCCATGGAGGCCATAAAAGGGTGTTGGATCCCTTGGAATTGGAGTTAAAGGTAATATTGTGTCACCGTGTGGGTTCTGGGATTCTGGGAACCAAGCCTGGCTCTATTGCAAGAGCAGCCAGTGATCATAGAGCATCCCTCTGGCCCTCACAGGAGTGAATTATATGGGACCCTTTGACACCTGCCAGATGCTCAGGGAACCGCGAGCTCTAGGCAGAGCTGCCTTTGAGCATGGACAGACTATTCTTTCTTTTGTTCTCCCAGCTTTGTGGTGCCTGAATTTGGATGGTCGCTGTCTTAGTTAGGGTTTCTATAGCTGTGAAGAGATGCCATGCCATGGCAGCTCTTATAAAGGAACACTTCTCATTGGGGCTGGCTTACAGTTTCAGATATTTAGTTCATTATAGCCATGGCAGGCAGAAATGGTGCTGGAGAAGGAGCTGAGAGTTCTACATTCACATCGGCAGGCAGTAGGATGAGAGCTGCCACACTGGGCCTGGCTTGAGCATCTGAGACCTCAAAGCTCACCCCAGTGACACACTTCCTCCAACAAAGCCATACCTAATCCAACAAGGCCACACTCCTACTAGGGCCACTCCTTGAGCTTCAAAGTGCAACAGTGAAAAAAACAAGACAACGAACGTCACGTGCAAACCATTGCAGTACGGGAGATGAGGTGATGGCATTCAATATGAGTCCAAGGCTTGTGAAGCTCTGTGGTGCCCAACATAGGTAAACACCATTAGTAAATAACTGTGGTTGTGTAAAAATGAGAAAAACATTTTCCCTTCATCTTGTGTGTATTCCCTCTTTGTGGATGGCTGCAGGGTCATTAGGACAGACACAGAAAGTTGTCATGAACAGAGGGAGTCTGGGGGAATCTAAGGCATCTGCACTCAGCCTTTTGGCACCAACACAGATACATGCATCTCCGTCATCACTGAGCTCATCTATGGATGAGATCCTGTAGTGGGTTTCACAGCCAACCCGTGAAAGTAAGCAACTCCAGAGGGGAGGGAGAAGTCACACAGCTGGCCAGATTCATTTAGCCGCATCTCACCACTTCTTGATTTATCAGTCCCAGTGTGGTGGAAGTCTATGGCTCTTACAAACGCCAGCCACACTGGCCAAGGTCCCTGACCCTGTGGATAAGTCAGAAATACTCCAATCTTACCCCATCACCTGCCCTGATGATCCCTGAAATCTCATCTTCCCCCACCCCACTTTAACAAAAACTCCCTCAGAGAACAGACCACTCCAGAAAGGGGCCCACTGATATATCAACCATGATATCTCCAGAGACTTTTCTGAGGGAGTTTCCATGTATATGTAGGTGTACAAGTACATGTGTTTGCAGATACATATATGGTTTATTATTATTATTATTATTATTATTATTACTACTACTACTACTACTATTCTTAATTTGTTTTTTTGAGACAGGGTTTCTCTTTGTAGCCCTAGCTATCCTGGAACTCACTCAAATTCAGAGATCCACCTGCCTCTGCCCCCAGATGCTGGGATTAAAAGTGTGCAGCACCACATCTGGCTTAGATATATGTATGTTTATAGACACTCATGCACATGTGTGCATGGAGAGGCCAGGAGGCAACTTCAGGTGCTGTTCCTCAAGCATCCTCCACTTTATTACCCTGACCCAAGGCTCTCAGAGCAGGGTAGGCTGGCTCACCAGAGAGCCCCAGAGTCCTCAGCATTGGGACAAATGTGTGCCACCCTACTTAGAGTTTTTACACGGATTTCTGGCAGTTGAACTCAGGTCATCATGCTTCAAATTAAGCACTTTTTAACTGACTGAGCCATCTCCACAGGCTCCAAGAGGGAGTGGCTACGGAGAAGGCCTAAGGAGGGTTCCTTGAAATCAGATCCGACTCCAAGCGATGCTGCGCAGAAAGTAAGTCATGAGCCTCTGTAGGAGACATACCTACAGGGACCTAAGGGAGATGGAATGGCAAGGACCAGCTGGCGTGAATGTGCCTGTAGAGTTCTGGAAGAGGCACTGCTGGCCATTAAAGCTGTCTCAAATTAAGGCTCGGGGTGAGTCATTGTACCCTGGCACGCCGAGAACTGATGAGGACACAGCAGAGAAGTTTCTTGTTGCCCAGCTACCTCTAGTGCAGCTGTGAGCCACCCATAGGGGATGGATACATGGGTGGCTCACCAGCAGCCAGCAGTGCCCTCATCAAGGGATGGTGGCTCACCAGCAGCCAGCAGCGCCCTTGGAAGGGGATGGGTGCATGCGACTCTCCAATGATAGAAGGGTTCTTTGAAGAATGGAGGCAGTCTAAGTCTTAGAAAGTGGGGCTCAGGTAGAACCCGAGGGGGAAAGGCAGGCAGGAGGAGCCTTGAGATGAAGGGAAGTTGCTCCCCTCCCGCCCCAGAATCTTAGAACTAGGCCAGGTGTTGAAGCGCAGCCCTTGGCTGTGGCCCTTAGGTTGATTGCAGTTGGCATTAGATTTCACATGATCCCCACATGTCCAGCTGCTCTGAAAGATCAAAAGATAAAGATAGGATGGGGCTCACTTTCCTCCAAAGCCTGGAGCCAGCCTTGCTTAACCTGTCCTGTGCTCTGCAGCTTGCCTCAGTCCCCATCCTTCCTTCTCCAGAGTTTCCCGTTAGCTAGCCACTTAAGCCTCAGCACAGATTCCTCCAGCAGGCTCTCTGCTCCCAGACGCAGCTCATTCATTTAGTCCTAGATAATTTTGTTAGAAAGGTTTCTACCCATGAAGTGACAAGCTGGTTTGCTGGAGCTTCGTCTGTGAATGAACCACAGCCCACATATCATTTATTAGTAATTTTTAAATTACTATTATTTTCTTATTTTACGGACCGATCCCATTTCCCTCTCCCTCCATCCTTCTCATGCCCCCCAACTACCCTCCCACCACATTCCCCCCTGAACGTGGGTCTGAGTTGGTCCAATGCTGGATTCCCAGCTATCACTCTGGGGGTCCATTAGCTCTGTGGGTTTCTGTACCCTAGTCTTGTCCCCATTTTCTTATCACTCCTCCCTCTCTGCATCTGGATTCCAGGAGTTTGGCTCAGTGTTTAGCTGCGGATGTTTGCTTCTGTTTCCATCAGCTACTAAGATGAGGGCTCTATGCTGGTGGATAAGTTAGTCATCAATCTTATTATCAGGGAAGGCCCTTTAAGGTAGCCTTTCCACTGTTGCTCAGATTGTTAGTTGGGGTTATACTTGTAGGTCTCTGGACATTTCTCTAAAGTCAGTTTTCTCTTCAAACCTATAATGGCTCCCTCTTTTATGGTCTCTCTCTCTCTCTCTCTCTCTCTCTCTCTCTCTCTCTCTCTCTCTCTCTCTCTCTCTCTCTCTCCTAACTCCCTCTTCACTCACTGCCCCCCCATGTGCTCAGGAGATCTTGTTCCTTCCGCCTTCTGTGAGGGACTTTGTATGAATCTCTTAGGTTCCTCCTTGTATCCTAGTTTCTCTGGTGGTGTGAATTTTAGACTTGTGATCCTTTGCTCTATGTCTAAAATCCATAAATGAGTGATTACATACCATTTCCTCTTTTTGTGACTGGGTTACCTCACTCAGGATGGTTTCTTCAAGTTCCATCCATTTGCCTGAGAATTTCAAGATGTCATTGTCCCCCCCCCCCCCGCCACTGAGTAGTATTTTGTTCTGTAAATGTGCCACATCATCTTTATCCATTCTTCAGTTGAGGGGCATCTAGGTTGCTTCTACACACCATCATCCAGTTGTGCCAGCACCATTTGTTAAGGATGCTTTCCTCTTCCCATTGTATACTTTTAGCTGTTTTGTCAAAAATCAGGTGTTCATAGGTGTGTGGGTAGATATCAGGATTTTCAATTTGATTCCATTGGTCTACCTGTCTGTTTTTGTGCCAATACCAAGCTGTTTTCAGGACTATAGCTCTATGGTAGAGCTTGAAGTCACGGATGGCAATGCCTCCTGAAGTTCTTTTATTGTACAGGGTTGTTTTGGCTATACTGGGTCTTTTGTTTTTCCATATAAAGTTGAGTATTATCCTTTCAAGGTCAATGAAGAATTGTGTTGGGATTTTGATGGGGATTGCATTGAATCTGTAGATTGCTTTTGGAAAGATTGCCATTTTTACTGTTTATCCTACCTATCCAAGAGCATGGGAGATCTTTCCATTATCTGGTATCTTCTTTAATTTCTTTCTTTAAAGACACAAAGTTCTTGCTATATAGGTCTTTCACTTGTTTGGTGAGCATTACCCCAAGATACTTTATGTTGTTTGTGGCTATTGTAAAAGGTGATGTTTTTCTGATTTCCTTCTCAGCCCCTTTGTCTGTATATAGTAGGGCTACTGATTTTTTTTTTTTTTTTTGAGTTTATCATGTATCCTGCAAATTTGCTGAAGGTGTTTATCAGCTATAGGAGTTCCCTGGTAGAGTTTTTTTTTGGGGGGGTCACTCATATAACTATTATAGCATCTGCAAATAGTGACAGTTTGACTTCTTCCTTTCCAATATGTATCCCCTTGATCTCCTTTTGTTGTCTTATAGCTTTAGCTAGAACTTCAAGTACAATATTGAAGAGATATGGAGGGAGTGGGCAGCCTTGTCTTGTTCCTGATTCTAGAGGAATCACCTTAAGCTTCTCTCCACTCAGTTTGATGTTGGCTGTTGGTTTACTGTATATTGCTTTTATTATGTTTAGGTATGTTCCTGTTATCCCTGATCTCTTCAAGACCTTTATCATGAAAGGGTGTTGAATTTTGTCAAAGGCTTTTTCAGCATCTAGGGAGATGATCATGTAGTTTTTCTTTTTCAGTTTATTTATATGGTGGATCACAATGATAAATTTTCATGTGTTGAGCCATCCCTGCAACACAGGGATGAAGCCTAGTTGGTTATGATGGATGATTTCTCTGGTTCTTGGATTCGATTTGCCAGTATTTCATTTAGTATTTTTTCATCAATGTTCATGAGGGATATTGGTCGGTAGTTCTCTTTCTTAGTTGTGTCTTTGTGAGGCTTGGGTACCAAGGTAATTGTGGCCTCATAAAAAGAGTTTGCTAATGAACTTTCTGCTTCTATTTGAATTTCTGGTAGAATTCTGCACTGAAGCCATCTGGCCCTGAGCTTTTTTTTTTTTTTTTTTTTTTTTTTTGGTTGGGAGGCTTCTATAGGTCTATTTATCTGTTCTTGATTTAATTTTGGTAAGTGATAGTTATCCAAAATTTGTCCATTTCCTTTGAATTTTCCAATTTTGTGGAGTACAGGTTTTCAAAGTATGACCTGAAAATTGTCTGGATTTCCTCAGTGTCCATTGTTATGTTTCCCTTTTCATTTCTAATTTTGTTAATTTTCATGTTCTTTCTCTCTGCTTTTTGGTTAGTTTGGATAAAGATTTGTCTATCTTGTTGATTTTCTGGAAAAACCAACATTTGTTACATTGATTTTTTTTGTATTGTTTTCCTGGGTTCTACTTTATTGATTTCAGCTCTCAAATTAATTATTTCCTGGCATCTACTCCTCCAGGGTGAGTTAGCTTCTTTTTGTTCTAAGGCTTTCAGTTGTGCTGTTAATTCTCTAATGTGACTATGCTCCATTTTCTTCATATGGGCACTCAGTGCAATGAACTTCCTTCGTAACACTGCTTTCAAAGTGTCCCATGAGTTGAGATATGTTGTATTTTCATTCTCATTGAATTCTAGGAAGTCCTTAATTTCTTTCTTTATTTCTTCCTTGACCCAGCACTGGTGCAATTGTGCACTGTTCAGTTTCCAAGAGTGTTTGGTTTCTGCAATTTGTGTTGTTGTTGAATTCCAACTTTAAAGCCTAGTGGTCTGATAAGATACAGGAGACTATCCCAATTTTTTTGTATCTGTTGAGTTTTGTTATGTTGCCTAGTATATGGTCGATTTTAGAGACGGTTCCATGTGGAGCTGAGAAGAAGGTATATTTTTTTGTGTGTTTGGATGGAATGTTCTACAGATGTCTGTTAAATCCAATTGAGACATAACTTCTGTTAGTTCTTTTGTTTCTTTGCTAAGTTTCTGTCTGGTGGTCCTGTCTAGTGGTGACAGTGGGGCATTGAAGTCTCCCACTATGAGTGTGTGAGGTTTTATGTGAGATTTGAGTTTTAGTAGCATTTCTTTTACAAATGTGGGTGCTTTTGTATGTGGGGCATAGATGTTCAGAATTGAGACTTTGTACTAATGGATTTCTCCTGTGATGAATACAAAATGACCTTCTTCATCTCTTTTGAATGATTTTGGTTTGAAGTCTAACTTGTTAGATATTAGGATAGCTACACCTGCTTGCTTCTTGGGTCCATTTGACTTGGAAGATCTTTTCCCAACCCTTTACCCTGAGGTAATGTCTGTCTTTGAAGCTTAGATGTGTTTCTTACATGCAGCAGAAGGATGGATTCTGTCTTCATGTCCATTCTGTTAGCCTGTGTCTTTTTATAGGTGAGTTAAGACCATTAATGTTGAGGGAAAGTAAGCACCATTGATTGTTAATTCTTGTTTGTTTTAGATTTGTTGTTGGCAGTGGTATTGTGATATATTTGGGTTCTGGTGAAGTGGGATTATCTATTGCCTATGTCTTTGTGAGCATAGTTAACTTCCTTGGGTTGGAGTTTTCCTTCTAGAACTTTCTGTAGCACTGGATTTGTAGATACATATTGTGAAAATCTGGCTTTGTCATTGAATATCTTGTTTTCTCCATCTATAATGATTGAGAGTTTTTGCTGGGTATAGTAGCCTGGGCTGGAATCTGTGGGCTCTTAGTACTTGTAGAATATCTGTCCAGGACCTTCTGGCCTTGAGAGTTTCCATGGAGAAGTCAGGTGTAATTTTGATAAGTCTGCCTTTATATGTTACCTGGCCTTTTTGTTTTGCTGCTCTTAATATTCTTCCTTTATTCTGTATGTTAGGTGACTTGATTATTATGTGGTGAGGGGTCTTTCTTCTTTGGTCTAGTCTATTTGGTGTTCAGTGATTTTTTTTGTACTTTTATAGGCATGTCCTTCTTCAGATTGGGAAAGTTTTCTTCAATGATTTTGTTGAATATCTTTTCTGCACCTTTGAGCTGGGCTTCTTCACCTTCTTCTATGCCCATTATTCTTTCTTAAGTTTGGCCTTTTCACAATGTCCCACTTTTCCTGGATGTTTTGTTTTAAGGATTTGTTGGATTTAAGATTTTCTTTGGTCGATGAATCTATTTTCTCTAATTTATCTTCAGCTCCTGAGATTCTCTCTTCGATCTCTTGTATTCTGTTGATTATGCTTGCATCTGTAGTTCCTGATCGTTTGCCCAGTTTTTCTATTTCCAGCATTCCCTCAGTTTGTGTTTTCTTTATTGTCTCTATTTCAGTTTTCAAGTCTTGAACTGTTTGAATTGTTTCCTTCATCTGTTTGATTGTTTTTTTTCTTGGCTTTCCTTACTTTCTTTAAGAGATTTGTTCATTTCTTCCAATTTTTTGTTTGTTTTTTTTTTCTTCCATTTCTTTAAGGGATTTTCTCACATCGTCTTTAAGGGCCTCTATCATTTTTATGAAGTTTTTGTAAGTTGTTCTCTTCTGCTTCATCTGCTTTGGTGCGTTCAGGTCTAGTTGGTGTAGAGTCCCTAGATTCTGATGGTGTCACACTTGTCTTTCTATTGTTGGGTGTTTTCTTGTATTGCTGTCTTCCCACCACTTCTTTCATTGGGTGCAGGTGGAGTCTCTCTCTCTCTCTACCCTACTCTCCTGGTGGGCATAGGTGGGTCAGGAGTTCGATGTCTGTAACTCTGGATGATCCAAGCTGTCTAGGAGGTCTCTCCTCTGGCAGAGGCCCAGTGATCAGGCAGGCAGGGACTCAGGGTGGTCTCACGAGGATAGGTGGGTCCAGTGTGCTCACAGCAGATCCAGTAAGTTCTCCCGAGGTAGAGGGGTTGTTGCACCTGCACTCCGACCCAGTGATAAACCATAGCAGTGGAACAGTGGGCCCAGTAGGACACAGGGTGGGAGAGGGCAGCCAGTCCACATATCATTTAACAAATACCTAAGAACACCTGCTATGGTCTGTCATTGAGCAGAGGATGCACAGTGACACACAAGCATGGCCAATGTCATCTTCAAGAAGGGATGGATGAACCCTAAAGAATATTATAAGGTCTGTGGAGGAGAAATTGTGTGTGTGTCAGAGAGAGAGAGAGAGAAAGAAAGAGCATATATCCCAACCTAGTCTAGAGGGATGGACAAAGCCCAGGAAGCCTTCTCAGAGGGAGAGAGTAACATTCAGGCTGAGGTCTTAAGTTGGAAAAGAACTTTAATAAGCGTAGGGAAGAGCAATTACAGAGTGTATGTTTAAAGGTCCTGAGGTGGGAACACAATGGAGCAATCCCTAGCTGAGGTTACAGCCATCACAAGTCAAGGCTGGGTCAAGTCAGACAAGCTGAAGCCACAGAGCGGTTAGGGACCTCATCTCAGGGTAATGCAGGCATGGAGGTCAGTTAGTGCATGCTCTGGCCTCACTCCCTCGCTGAGAGCTTCCTTTCCCTTTGGTGGTCAACTGGACGCAGACAAGTTTGCACTGAAGTGCCCCCCTCACCTCACTGAAGCCATCCCGGCTCCAGCCAACCTCAGGACCTCCATGGCAGCGAGGAGCAGCCCAACTCTGGATGTCCCTGTAAACCTGTGGGTCCTCTCTGAAGGCAGAAGAACCTGCAAAGAAATGCTGTCTGTCCTCAGTTCTCTCATCCTGCCCGTGACAAGAAGCGGATAGGGAAGAGGATGACTCGGCTGAGCTCCGGCAGGAAACGGTTGTCCTGCTGCCGTGAGTCAGCAGAGCCTGGAGGGCCAGTCTGGGAAACTGCTCAGCATTTCCAGGAACTGACCCGAGCGGGTCCCAGAGGGCTTGAGAAATGGGGGAAATGTCAGGGGCTGATCGTCCACTGGTGCCTGCTGCTACTGTAGGAGGGCTTCCTGGAAGCCCGGCTATAGGATGGTGTGGGTTTCTTAACGCAGACCTACTCACACCCTAGTCTGAAAGTAGTCACCCTACATGAAAATAGCAGCTCCTAGTGGGTTCTGGGGATCAAACACAACTCACCAGCCTTGGTGGCAAGCACCTTTACCTGCCAAGCCATCTCCCTTCTCCATTCTTACTTCCTGGTGCCCTAGAGACTACAACCTCTTGGTAGGGGGTGGGAGGTGGGGTCTCTGAAATTCTGTCTGCAGAGCCATAGACAGGCAAAGCCCTGTGAGCCATAAGCCCTCCATCTGCAAGGATGCTCTTCCTCCCTCTGCCCACAGCTTGGGAAGAGAAGGGAGGCTGGCATGGCTGAGTTGTCCTCCTCCCTTTGCCCACATGAACACTGCAGATGGAATTCTGGGGGCTGTGGAGATCTGGATTCCATTCTCTGTGAGGAAAATGAGATGGCCAAAGATCCCTGAGGGCTGTCCAGGGCGGAGACTCTAAACCATCACCTGCTGCTGCAGCCAGATATCATCACAGAAAACAAAGCGGGTTTCTGCTTTGATCTTCCCAGGCATGAGCACAGCTTTCCAAATCAGGGCCAACAATGTGGCAGCACGGGCTGGGGAGCCTGTTCAGATGCCCAGAACCCCAGACCTGGAGGCCAGCTCCTGGACAAGGGTGGTGACAGGATGGAAGAGGGATGAGAGTTAAGAAGACCAGGACGTGCTTCAGCCAAAAGCTCAGGCGGGGATGAGTGTCCTCTGGACCAGTCTGTGATGGCTTTGGGAGGGGCGCAGAAAAACACAGAGGTGGGAAGGGTTCCTGGGTACCCATTCAGGATTTGTCTGGTTTATAAGGCTCTAGACCTGGCCAGCCCCCCCCCCAAGGACAAGTAAAACTGGAGTGGAACCCAAAGGCTTTCTTCCCAAACTTTTGTCACTGACGTGTTTCTGCAGCACTGATTCCTGGGTTACAAGCAGACCTTTAAGTCAGAGCCTCAGAGGAGAAAGGCAAGCCCAGAAGGAAGAAGCTTAAACCAAGACCAAGTCCAGCGATAACTACCAGGACTTCAAACCCAAGCTCCAATGTCCTCGATGCTCACCCTACCTGATCCCTCAGCTCTGGGCATCCTGGCCACCAAAAGGGATGGTGACAGACTCAGCAGGGTGGCTGCCTTAGGCCCCCACTCATCAACTGAGACGCTGTGCCACCAGTGTGGCACGTTCGGAGCAGCCTTCCTGTCCCCTCAGGTCCTCTCCCGTGCCATGTTCCTTTGTTTCTTTCATCACACCTGTCTTAGCTACAGAGGGAATTATGGGTCTCAGGGAGAATCAGGCAGCCCCAGCTCATTGACCTTTCCACTAGGAGTCTCAGGGCCTGATGCTCACACCAGACTGTGCTGCAATGGTGCTGGAGGAACAGGTAGCATCTCTCCTATGCTCAAGCCCTCTTTCAACTACCCAGGAAATGGGTCCCTCTTTTTCCAGCCTCGTGATGAGAATTCCACACAACTCAGCCCCCAAGCCAGTCAGCAACCCCTCCCTGTGGCTATTTGCTGACAACCAGGAAAAGAAGTTAATCTCAGAGACAGCCCAGGTGGGAAAGGGAGTGAGGGGCAGCAGGGAGGGCCATATGGAACCTGTTTGAGGCACTGGGTCAGAGCCCAGCTACGCCTCCATGAGCTGGGGCGCCAGCCAGCTCTTGGCTTTACCTACTCGGCTCTGGCCAAAGCCAGGAAGGAGCGTGGGAGAACAGACAGGCAGGCCGTGTGGGGACAAGTGTGTGCTACGTGAACCTTCTCAGCCTTTGTTCTCTAGGTGAGGACACACTAGCTTGCTGCCCATTGGCTGGGTATTGGGGTGGCTTTTACCAGGTCTAATAGCTCAGCCATGTCTGGGGCCATAGGGGGTCAATAAAGTAGCATTTGGGGTCTCCTGAAGGCAATGGCAGGATCTTGTCCGGGAACAACACTAACTGTCTTTGCCATTTCTACTGTTGATAGACATTCTACCAAAAACTCCAGGCAGTAGTATTCTGTTTCCACTTTGCTTCCCAGGGCATAGCACACAGCCAGGCAATCCCCTACCTCTATCTGCTTGACACAAACTCAGTCTCAGACCCGGAAGCCAGTCCTATTTATGCCTGGTTGACATGGTCAGGTTGAAATCATGCTGGAGTTCAGATTGACCACATTTCCAACTATCCATCTCAATCCATGTGAAGCTTTAACTTCTGTCTAGACTCCCAGGACTCTGGAATAAACTGACTGAGTTTCTGATTGGTTTTGCAGACATTTTCATGAAATGTGATGGAAAGCAACTCTCTCCACCCTCCTTGCTTCAATTTCTCACTCGTTTAACTCAGAAGTTCTAGCCTATTTTTCTGCATGTTGTTTTTAAAAAGCCAAACTTCTTGAATATTTGACTGAAGTTTCTGGACTGTTTTGCTTTGAGCTGGTCAAGTGATGAGGCATTTCTAACCCAAACTCAGTAACAGGAAGTCACTCGTGTGGCACAGCACGAAGGATGGGTGCAGGCACAGGGTGCAGCCCCCACCTATAAACATGAGTTTCGTCCACAACCAGCCGATCTCACGGGCAGAGGGGAAGACATGAGACACCACTGATGGCTTATATTCTTCTGGAAATTTCTCCCACCCTAGCACCTTTTTATTTCCACCTCTACCCACCATTCTTTCCTTCCTTCTCAAACTACCCTAGTTCTTGTATCTGGGTGTCAGGAACACTAGGAACCAATGCTCTTGGGTCATTTGCTTTGAGGATCGATTAGGAAGTTATGGGGGGTGGAGTCAAACAGTGAAGGGTGCCCAGGCTAGCCCAACCAAGGCTTAGAGCTCAGCTCAGCCCACTCTAGCTCTCTGATGCTGCGACAGGCTTCCGCCAACCTGGGCTTCATTCGCCACTTGTCTCTTGGGTTGGTTTTCTGGTACTTGGCACAAATACAAAAGATTTCTAGGGTTAGTTAAAGAGCCGCTCTGGCCATGGAGTGTTCTGAGCTCTGTTGCCATCTCAGCTCCTCACTGGACCCTTGCAAACCCTCAGAAGGCTGGCAGGACAGGAGATCCCAACATGGTCAAGCACCTGCAGCCCTGCCCCAGCACACCTCCCACTGGTGATATGTTAGCCAGTGTGGCTACTATTATCATCCTGGTTATCCAACATGCTCCATGGCAGAAGTAAGCTGCTTTGGGGCTCAGTTTTAGTGGGATGTTAACAATGCCACGTTATATTCTTTTAGAAACACTAAATATCTCTACCTAACCCCTAATTGGGGGTGGGTGTGGAGAAGTAAATTTTAAACCATATTTGCTTCATTATGACTGCTCTTATCTCCATGTGGATAAATGACAAAGCCTTCCAGCACTAGGAAGTCGAAATGTTGTACATAGGGTAGAGGTGCTTTTTACCAGTGCTTCCTTCATATCCAGGCAGTTACCAACAGGCACTGATGTGTCCTGACTACCTAATACCTAAACACGGACCTGAGGGTCTCCTTAAGGCAAGAAAAGGCTAGGTAGGTCCAAGGCAAGGGCTAGGTCTTCTCTTTATCCAGGGTCCTATCTGTCAGGTCTGTCTCAGGGATGCAGCCTCTTCTTGAGGAACAGAAGTTTGGAAAGTTTTTTCAGAAAAATAATTGCACTAGAATTTGAACATATTTCTGGCCATTCACTAGGATAGCATTACAGCCTCAGTTTACCTCTGTTTTTAATGAAAAAGTTGGGCTTTGTCTTTGAAATGACAGGACAACCTAGGAAAGCCATTCTGATGAAGCTTTGTCTTGAAGGCACTGACCTGTCTGTCATTCTATCCACTCTCTCTGATCTCTGCTGGCATTTGGTAAAAAATGAGATGAAGGGGTTCAGGTTCTATCCCTGGCACAGAATAGACTGGCACATGTCTGTAACATTGGCACTGGGGAGGTAGAGGCAGGAGGATCAGATCAAGTCATCTTCAGCTTGGGATCTATAAGAGCTGTCTTTATAAGAATCAGAAAGAAGGGGGAAGAGGAGGAGGAACAGGAGGTTGGGGATGAGAAGGGGTAATAGGATGAGGAGGAGGGGGGACGTGAGGAGGGGGAGCAGGAGGCGAGATGTGTGGCATTTACAGATGCCCCACACCTGCCAGCTGCTCTTCTAGATATTTCCTGTGTTAACTCACATCGCCCTCCGACAACACTGCCCCACGGGTATTAACATTTACCCGCCCCTCACTGCACAGATGAGCAAGGTGGGGCTTGGAGAGCTAATGTAATGGACCAAGTTCAAGGGATTAGAAAACAGCAGAGCATGGCACCAGAGCCAGGCAGGCTGTCCTTGCAGCATGGGTGTTTAATAGCCATTCACATAGTCCACAGCAAGATGAAGGACACAGTCAGAGTTTACAGCCTATAGGGAGGAGGCACTTGTTCCTGAGCTATTCTGATGTGGGCTGGGGGACCTGTCAGTGACCCACAGAGAAACATAGCATCTCCCAAGGGCTCAGGTTGGGAGAAACCTGTGTCCAGCTAGAAAGAGAAGTGGGTCACTTTATGTAGGAGGTGATGTCTCAGCCCTCAAAGATGGGGGGGGGGACTCTGGGAGAGGGAAAAACAGGGGTAGTTTTAGGAGAGAGGAGAGGAGAGAGGAGAGAGGAAGTAAAAAAAAGAAAGAAAGAAAGGAAGGAAGGAAAGAAGAAAGAAGGAAAGAAAGAAGAGAAAGGAAGGAAGGAAGGAAGGAAGGAAGGAAGGAAGGAAGGAAGGAAGAAAGAAAATCTTAGGGAATCCAGCAAGAGCCGAAATGCCCCTGTGCTGACTAGTTTTGTGTCAACTTGACACAAGCTAGAGTCATTTAGGAAAAGGACTCTCAATTGAGAAAATACCTCCATAATATCTACCTGCAAGTTTGTGGTGTGTTTTGTGAATTAAAGATTGTGGTGGGAGGATCCAGATCACTGGACCTGGGCGGGTGGTCCTGGGTTCTGAAAGAAAGCAGGCTGAGCAAGCCGTGGGGAACAAGCCAGTAAGCAGCACCCTCCACGGCCTCTGCATCAGTTTCTGCCTCCAAGCACCTGCCCTGATGTCCTCCAGTGATGGGCTGTGATGTGGAAGTGTGAACCAAAATAAACCCTTTGCTCCCCAAGTTGCCTCCTTGACTAAGGTAGCCCCCATCATCCTGACTGAAGATGGTAGGACTTCCATGCCCATGACGTGAGGTATTCACACTTGTTATCCAGCACTTGGAAGGCTGTGGTGGGAGATTTGACACCGTTAAGGCCAGCTTGGGCTACATAGTGAGTTCCATGTCAGCCTGGGCTACAGAGTGAGATCCTGTATCAAAAATCCAAGAGATAGTGGGAGGCACAGTTCAGCAGACAAGCACAGTTGGCTGGCATGTGCTTCAGAGTTCATGCATACAGAGTCCAGCAGGACCGGCTTGAAGCTCGACTGATAGACAAATAAGCCTGCTGGCTATGGAGAGCTGGGAGAGCCACAACAATAAATAAAGGCAGAAGCCTCAGCCCTGCACACAGTTGCAGCACAGAAAAAGATGAGCCGCAGAAGCCAGCAGAGGTAGATGGCTGCCCAGGCCAGCCCAGAAGGGTAATGAAGGTCTGAGAAACACCTGAGCCTGATCCAAGGCAGAATCCGAGGAAAGGGGGGTGCTGGGAACAAATGTGAGAAGCTTAGGGGGGACTGACAAGTTGTAGGGAGTCATTATCTGCAAGGACGAAGGAGGTGGGGGGCTTTGGAACCCGCTAAGTGTGAGGTGTGCCTGTAGCGGACCTTCAAAGTTAATCTAAAAATGAACTAGCATGGGGATTGACTTGGCATGTTATTAATCTGAATGGCTTGAAATGCGCCATGCTGACGAGTGATGAGCAGAACAGGTGGGGAAATTATCAGCATGAGCTCAGAGTCGCCGGTGTCAAGCCCTTACAAAAGAATAAAGCCTTGTGGCCCTTGGGAGGGAGGTATCACATGTACAGATGCCTGATGACAAGCTAGGCCAGAATCACAGCCATGAACAAAGGCCACTGATAGCTGCTGTTGAAACATCTGCCAGGACATCTGATCAGTAGCTGCCTGTCCAAGCTCAGCAATAATGTCCCCCCGCTTTATTGGTCCTTGCAGGATGATGGATGGGGATAGCCCAGGTCCACCTTTCTTCTTCACACTGAAACACTTCCCCTTGTCCCAACCCCTTAGCTAAGTCTTTCCATTGCAGCTCTCTACCTTTCCCAGGCAAATGTATTACCCTTTAGTGATTGGGGAACAGTACTCAATGTGTGGTATCTTCCTTCCTCTGTCTCCATCTTGTTTTTGAGACAGGATCTCTCAATGAAACTAGAGCTCAACCAGTTGGCTGGACTGACTGGCCAGTGAGCTCCAAGGATTTGTCCGTCTCCTCTGACCCCTAGTAATGAGATTACAGACATGTGTGCTATGCCAGGCTTTTACACGGGGGCTAGGGATCCAAACTCAGATCTCCATGCTCACACCACAGGTGCCTCCTTGGCTTACACCAAGCCACCTCCCCACCCCACATTTGCCACGTGACTCCTGTTTGTCACAGGGTCACCATGGAGGGGCCAGGACAGCAGGGTCATATCTTCATCAGTCACCGGTTACCCTACCATCCTGCACTGTGGGAATGTGAGGCACAGAGAATCCTGTTGGCCTGGGAAGATCTCAAAGCAAGATTGTCACAGGGCTGGGAGTGGAAGCCACTTCATTGAACCCCATCTGGAAGGACAGAAAAGACACGTCCAGCAGGGAGGCTGGGAGACATGCTGTCATTCCATGCCTACGTAGGCATTGTCACCACTGCGTTCTGTCCAGCTCCTTTGTAGCCAGGGCCTCCTGGTGAATTTTTCTTTACCTTGGACAAGCCACAGGAACTAATCAGAGGCGGCGCCTGGCCAGGGACCCCTGAATGAGCTTCCAGCTGCTTGTTTACACGGCCTGTCCTTGTTCAGCGGATGACCGGGCAATCCACAGCAGTGACAGACTGTAAAATAAACGATACCACTCAAAGTACTGTCATTAGCATGTCGTGGGTTTTTGGCAGTTCCTCTAGTCTGGCTTGTTTTATGTCTAATTACATACCACTGTGCACGTCCCCCATATGTTATCTTTCACATAATAAATACATGTAAAATCCCCCTGTTTTTCCATCAGCTGCAGCCCAAAAACAGGCAGATTTCTGGTATGTGCTTACGCAATAAAGAAGCAGTTGTTTGAGCTATGGTGACACCTCATAAATGGCTTTAGAGGCCCCATCACTTCTATTGGAGGGTTTTCTGCATACTCTTACTGCCAGGAAGCCAGGGGCCTTGTCAGGACCTGAGTCTTGGGATGGCTGGAAATGCAGCCTGAGTCTGGAAGACTCAGAGGCTCTGTGTGTTTGGGGGAGGGGGTGCTGGAGGGTGACATACCTGCTGCTTTCTGGAGAGGAGACCTGACTACAAAGGTTTTTCCATACCCTGCAAGTTCACAGAAAGGCAGGGGTAATAATCAGTCACAGGGCAGGGGGAGGGGGAGGGGGCTTTGCTTAACTATCAACCCTATGAGTGTTACTCAGCACCTCCTACCCAGGCTTGTTCTCAATGCTAATCAGGTAAGGTAGCAGACAGTGAGAGACTATGGGGGTAGGGTAGACCTGCTGAAGAAATTCACTATAAGGCCTTGGGGACAGACTACCTGGGCTCAAGGCAGAGCGCCGCAGTTTACAAGCTGTGGGATGTCACCAAAAATGACTTTGAGCCTCAGTTTACACATCTATAAAGTGGGGGTGACAAGAGACAGGAGTTGTCATGACAGTTTCATAAGGCACAATGTACAGTGGACAAGATGGCTCAGCAGGTGGAGATGCCTGCCTCCAAGACTAATGACTTGAGTTTGTCCCCAAACTGATGCCAACAGCTTCCTGCCCAGTGATCACATCTCATGACCCTGCCCCATCTACAGACCTGAGTGTAGCTCTTCTCAGCTACTGCCCCAGTGCTGTCTGCCATCGTGTCCCCTGCCATAGTGATAACAGACTAAGCCTCTGAATCTTTAAGCAAATCCCCAATTAAATGCTTTCCATCATTAAGAGTTTTCTTGGTCACTGTGTCTCTTCACAGCAATAGAATGATGACCAAGACAGTTATTCTATATTAAAGAGAATAATGGCTTTGATTTCTTTTGTTTGTTTGAGACAGGGTCTCACTATGTAGCTCTGGCTGTCCTGGAACTCACTCTGTGAGAACAGGCTGGCCTTGAACTCAGAGATTCGTGTGCCTCTGCCTCCAAGTTCTGGGTTTAAAGGTGTGTGCCACCATCACCCAGCTGAGAATAGTGGTTCTTATGGGAATTTCTAGGCATCATACAGTTCTAGATCTTGGTCATTGTATTGTACCAGTGAAAGGCCAGATTTGAACAACCTATCCTGGGTTTTTATGTCAAATATTGCCTGAAGCAATATGTACCTCAAGATTTTAAGAAAACAATGTTTTTTTAGAGAGAATTACTACTTCCACTATAGGTGTGTGTGTGTGTGTGTGTGTGTGTGTGTGTGTGTGTGTGTTGAAGTGGTAGTGTACTTTTAAGTAATTATACTTCTGAATTTATTTTTCATATCCTATAGTTGGTATGATTTAAATGAATTGCCAGAGTAGGTAGTTAGTGTATTTCCTCTAAATGTTTTGGTTCTGTTATATTTTCATTAACTTTTTTAAAAGTTAAATTGGATATTATACTGAAAAAAATACCTATATCTTCCATCTCTTAATTAAAAAAAAACCTTTTTATTATTATTTCACTTATATGGGTATTTCACATGAATGTATGTCTGTGTGCTGTATATATTCCTGATACCCTGAGAGGTCAGAATAGAGTTTTGGATCCTCTGGAACTGGCAGTTTTGAGTCACTGTGTGAGTACTGGGAATCAAATCTAGGTCCTCTGGAAGAGTAGCCAGTGCTCTGAAACACTGAACTGTAACTTTCAATATCAAAGAGGTTATCCTGGGGGAAATAAGGACTTCAACCCCAACTTAAAATTTAGAAGGAATAGCAGTTCTCTCTGTGTGTATCTGTCTCTGTCAACAAAAGTCAATGAGATTTTTTTAAATATATGAATGATGAAATGGAAAAGAGTTTTGCAATACCAATGAAAAGATCCAACCTCTGAATTGTGGACATAAAAAAGAAAGAATATTCTTGTGAAGACATAGAGAATATCTTCAATAAAGTCATAGAAGGAGAATTTCTAAACCTAGAGAAAGAGATGTCTATCCAAGTATAAGAAACCTACAGAACATCAAATAGATAGGACAAAAAGTAACTCCCTGTGATATGATATAGTTAAAACACACACACACACACACACACACACACACACACACACACACACACACACGGGAGATAAAGGGTTTTGAAAGCTGCAAAAGAGAAAGGTTAAGTCACTTATAAACCTAGGCGCATTAGAATAACATCTGAATATTCAACAGAAACCTTTAAAGCCAGAATGGCTTTGGAATGTATTCCTGATAATGAAAGACCATAACTGCAAAAGAAAGAAAAAAGAAAAAGAATCAGACTTTTATACCCAGAAAAACTATCTATTAAAATTGAAGGATGGGGGGAGCTGGAGAGTTGGTTCAGTGGTTAAGAGCACTTGGCACTGTTTCAGAGGACCCAGAGCTCACAACGACTCCAGTTACACCCTCTTCTGATCTCCGTGGGCACCAGGCATGCACATGGTACACAAATATATACACACAGACAAAGCGTGCACATTAAATAAATCAGTAAAGTAAACAAAAAAGCCTTTTAATTGGAGAAACATCACAGTTCATCATGAATGGAGTCAGAGCAGGAACTCAAGACAAGAACCTGGAGACAGAAGCAGAAGTCATGGAAGAGTGTTGCTTAATGACTTGCTCTCCTTGGCTTCCTGAGTCCGTTTTCTTATACAATTCACAGTGAGCTGTGCCCTACCACACCAATCAACAATGAAGAAAATGCACTGTTGGCTTGGTTGGCTTGCTCACGGGGCAATCTGGTAGGGGCATTTTCTCATACCTGGTACTATTAACTGGGGCCAAAGTCTCATAGATGAGAACCTAGTTTATTCCCAAATGGATACAATAACATATTCCCTTGAGATCTTGTCCTTGCAAGGGTTTCTTTTTGCAGTAAAGGGTGACTGATAAAGAGAGCCATGACTGGTCACCATCCAGAGAATAAGAGACTGGGCTGCTCGGCTCTCTGTGGGACATCTGTCACACCGTCTTATGGTTTCTATTGCTGTGATAAAATACCATAACCAGAAGCAACTTGGGGAGGACAGGATTTGTTTGACTTACATGTCACAGAACACAGTTCCCTGGGGGAAGTCAAGGCAGAAGCCTGGGGTGGTACTGAAGCAGAGTTACGGAGGAATGCTTCTTATTGGCTGGCCCAGCCTACTCTCATATACCATGGATGGCATGCCTGTGATTAGCATGGCCCTTGCACACCAATCATCAATCAAGAAAATGAGTCACAGACTTGCCTGCAGGCCAATCTTAGGGATGCATTTTCTCTATTAAGATTTTCTCTTAACAGATGCATCTAAGTTTGTGTCAAGTTCATAAAACCCACCCACTTCAACAAAAACTGACTCTACCCCAGAGGCCACCAATTGTCAGAGGCTACTTAGCTGAGGGTGGAGGCTCTTGAACCCTCCCTGTAACAACCCATTTTTACATAAAGACAGAATTTATACAGAGGCCTATAGTTTGAGTATGTGTTACCCAACTCTTAGAGTTGGTATGGTCTTGGTTGTTGATATAGCTAGCCTAGAACTCATCAGTAGATCAGACTGGCCTCAGGTTGCAGTTATCTACCCAGTTCTGCCTCAGGAGCCCTGGTATTACCAGTGTGCACCTCCCACCTGGATATTGTCTCACTCTTCTAAAAGAAGAAGAAGAAGAAGAAGAAGAAGAAGAAGAAGAAGAAGAAGAAGAAGAAGAAGAAGAAGAAGGAAGAAGAAGAAGAAGAAGAAGAAGCACAAATTTGGTGCATTCACCTGTTGATGCTCCAACTTCTGAATTCCAGCTTTATTTTTCTTGAAATCTGTTTTTCTGTCATTTGCCTGTATGGGTCAACAATATGAACTTGTAAGAATTTTCCTTGAGCTCAAAAGTAAACTGTAAAGCTCACACTTGAGTTCCCACAAAGGATGGTGACAGTCATATCCTCACAGGGGAATTGTGTGTGACTTTGGGTGCAACTGGAGAAGATCTGAACAATAGAATGGGCTTACTCATGTTTTTCAAAGGATTTTCATATCCATTAATTTGTCTTGTTCTCAAAATAACCCCAGAAGGGTGGTACGATTGTTAGTTATTGTTTTAGAGGGAAGGAGGTTGAGATGAGAAGGTATAGGGCAGATGTAATGAAGTGGCAGCTTAGAGATACAGCAATGACAGTGTTGACAATGATGATGTTGGCTGGCATGTACCATTTGTTCTTCAGGAAAAGCTCCCTTCCTCATGACACTGACAGAGGACTATTATCTTCTGGTTGCCCAGAACCTGGCAACAATCTGTGACCTTCTTCCACCTACCCTGCTGAGCCAGGCTCAGGCCAGCCCCTCCAGGTCCTGTGAGTGTTTCATCTGGGGAGAACTCAGAAGGGCAGAGCAGAGAGGTCACAGGGTGGAGCAAACACTACAGAGCACTTCAAAGGCCTAGGGAAGCGGCAAGACACACATGGACTGGGGACAGTATCACATTTGGATCTCAGGGGGCTGAATAGGCGCATCCCAGGGGATAGCATCCACCCAAGTAGGAAAGACAACGGGATGATAGACAGCCAGCCCTAGGGCCTCCACAGCACCCCACCCTGTCTACACTAGACCAACAGCTGGAGCTGGTCGTGGTGTGGTGTGAATGCCCTCATCTGTGTTAAATATAGGAATCAGACGGAGCAGCAGAAGCTGACACAGTCTTTCAGGAATGAGGTTTGTTAGAAGAAAGGACTTTAAGACCATGGAGGAATTATTGCCAGCACATTTTCCATTCTATAGGTCAGACATAATACTTCATCCATTGTCTGTGAGTTGGCCTTATGTTTGCCTCCCCATAACACTGGGAGGTACACCTCAGTGTCACCTCCCTTTCCTCGGGAGTAGGATGAAGTGCCCAAACAAAGGAGAAAGGTAGTCCCATGTCATTTGTCAACTTGATTGAAACAGATGTCCCATAACCTTACATACATAGCCCCTCCAGTCTGAGAGGGACGAAGTGGTCTAGACTCATTTGTAGACTCCATACTCTCATAGAGTGGAAAGTCAACAAGGGCTTGTATTAGTTATGTTTCCACTGCTGTGATAAAACACCACGCCTAGTCAACTTGTTTTTAAAAGCATTTAATTGGGTTTATGGTTTCAGAGGGTTGGAGTCTATCGTGGTACTAGGTCAGCAGCTGAGAGCTCACATCTTGGTCCACAAGCACTAGGCATAGAGAGCACACTGGGAATGGCGTGATTCTTTGGAAACCCAAAAGCCCACCCCTGTGACACACCTCCTTCAACAAGGCCACACCTCCTAATCCTTCCCAAATGTTCCACCAACTGGGACCAGGTCTGGACTAGGCACTGCTGGTGTCTGAAGCCTTTGCCTAAAAGCACCCTAACTGGATGCTGTCCATCTCTTCTGCCTCTTACAGGTCCCATGTAGTATGTGGGCAGCAGGAATAGCCTAGTTCCTGGGGCCTGAGGCTCTCCAATGCCTGTGGACTCCTTCAGGTACCAGTCCCCTGGGAACCTCAGGATTACCCCCAGCTCTAGGGGGTGGGGGGTAATCAGTCCATAGGCACCAGTGTGTCATTTTTTTTAAGGAGCAGATGTTGGTCTGACAGAGACTTCCTTCCTGGTTTAGGGCCAGTAATCAATAAAGCAAATATTGGCTTCCCTGGGTTGTAATCTCTAAAACTCACCATGCAGCCCCAGAAGAAATTGTTGAATTAACCTGTCTGAGTTCATGGAGTGGGATGGGCAGCATCAGGGAATCTTCCATTGGCAGCTCCCATCATGAAGCCTGTCACCAATGTCCCCCTTGACTCAAGGCCACAGAGCTGCTCCTGAAACATCCCACACCCGGCAAGAGCTTCTCTATGCAGCTTTCAGAAACTGTGGAACTGTCAACTTCTGATCAGAGCAGGGGTCCCCATCAGTCTTGGGGGAGCCTCTCACTTTCCACAGACAACCTCAGGACCCTGATCATTTTTCAGAGTGATGCTTAACTTTCTGTGACCACAGGAAACCCATGTGACTCTGGTTTTGCCAGGGAGGCCATGCGTGGCAACAAGGGGACAAGAGTGGGAAGCTGGGGTCATTGCCTGGTCTTCTCAGGGTCTCAGGAAGCTTTCCCATTGCTCCTAACAGCTTTTCCTCCTTAGAGTGGACCAGGAGACTGAAGCTACCTTCAGCCAGTGGACACTTGAAAAAGACATACCCTCCTCTCCTTCATACTCAGTGCTTTGGGGACAGATGTCACTCTCATACAAAGGTTTGTCCTTGTCCCTCCTAGGAATGAGGTAGGAATCATTCTCTGTAGGTGAGGTTCCCAGGGCCCACTGGAATGCAGTTGCCTCTGTCCCATCTCTAGTCATCTCTCCATCTCTGTCTTCCTCAGGTGTGCACACACACACCCTCACCCCTCCATCCCTGCAAGGCCATGCTCCTCAGGAGACACTGCTCCCCATGCAAAGCCACCCATAAGACAATCTGTTCCAGTCACAGACTCCCGGGCGATAGGACTAGCAAAGATAAAAGACTGAGGGACTGGAGTTCAGGGCGGTGTCTGAGACTGGGTACCAGCCTCGTGTTTCCAAGCCTACCAATTTGGGGGGTGGGGGACTAGAAATCTACATTTGTATGTGTAAGATTCTCAAATTAAAATATCAATTGCTAACTTGAAATTAATAATAATAAAAGAATAGGGAGGGGCTGGAGAGATGGCTCAGCAGTTAAGAACACTGGTTGTTCTTCCAGAGAACCCAGGTTCAATTCCCAGTACCCACACGGCAGCTCACAACTGTCTATAACTCCAGTTCCAGGGGATCTGACACCATCACACAGACATACATGCAGGCAAAACACCATTGCACATTAAATAAACAGGAAAAGGGGGGAAAGGAGGAGGGGAAGGAAGTAATGACAGGGTAAAAGGAGAAAAATTACCTCCTGGGGGCTGGAAATATAGCTCAGTTGGTAGAGACCTTGCCTAGCATGTATAAGGCCCTGAGTTTGATCCCAGCATAGTATTAACTGGGTATGGTGGCACAAGACTATAGTCCCAACAGATAGAGGCAGTAAGGTCCAGGAGTTCAAGGTCATCCTTGAACCAGAGAGACCGGGCTGACGGGAAAACCTTCTCGTTACAAAATGGTGCTGCAACGTGGACCCAAGAACTTCCACTTAAAACTTAACAAAACCTTAAAAATGGTTTCAGAAACAAATGAACAGAGATAAGCAAGGTTTCTTGGTAGCAACATTTTTCTTGGTTGGGCTCTGTTTTGCTAGAGACAAGCAGAGATTTACATGGATCCTTGAAGGGAGGTTTCCTGACTCAACATAAGCTGCAAAAAACTGCACAGCTTTTAATAAGCGCTGTTAACAATTCAATAGTGTGTATGAGCAGCTGGTTTAAAAATAAGAGAGAGAGTAGCTGGGGCATTAGTAGCACACACTTTTAATTCCAGCACTGGGGAGGCCGAGGCAAACAGATCTCTGTGATTTCAAAGCAAACCTGGTATACAGAGTTAATTCCAGGACAGGCAAAAGTTACACAGAAAAACCCTGTCTAAAAAATAAAAAATAGAAATAGAAGAAATACAGTAATAAAAAAGCCACATAAAGATGGAAAGCACACAGAGAGTCTGGATACTGCATGCTATGATATTGTCTTTAAATTGCTCAATTGCTAAGGAAAAAAATAATTGCTACAATACACTTGATTATTAATGCTACTAAATTAATCCAATTTATATATTTTAAAAATGCTATGACTTTAAAATTTAAGTCTAAGGACAGGTTACTAGGGAAAAGAATTTCTATTTTTGTTTCCACAGAAAATAAAAAGCTATGGATTTCTTCAAGACTAACATGGTTTGTTCCAGCAAGACCACCTAAAGCAATGTTCATGGGACAAGGCAGCCTTGCAGACCAACACAGCCAGGATTTCTTTGTCTTCTTAGGATCCCCATGATAGCACCCCCTACCAGCAGGAAGCAGTTTGGAAAGAATGATGCCCAAATTCCCAAATATTGTTTATAAATGTTTGTTTTCATTTAAATGTGGTTGGTTATAAATGGTTAAAGACCACAACCAATCTCTTTTTAATGGTAAAAAGGGAATTATGGTACAGAAATGAATACTTTGTTTTGGAATGGATTTTCATTTATTGATACAAATTTAAGGTCAATTTTTTGATGTGTATATTTCTTCTCTTATTTAGGTATTGTGTTTATATAGCTCATTTAGAAATGTAATGTATAATTTAGTACAGATTATAGATAGTTACCTATGATAGTCAAAACTTAGAGTTAAGTTAGTTAGGATTTCTAGAAATGCAGAGATGTATTTGAGATGAATAGGCATTCTTCAAACTTTTCAAAGACCTACAGAATATGGCATTTAAAATGGTTTAGGGTTTTTCTTAACAGTGAGACATAACTGCTCCTGGCAATACCAACTGCTTCAGAAAGGAAGATGGACATCAAAGTAATTCGTTATGGAGTTTGCTTTCAATATAGCAAGACTAGCCATTTGGGCAAGACACTGCTCTTGTCTGAACTGTTTGACTTTATGCTGTATAAAGTGGACATGCAGGGCCCACAGAAAAGTAACTGCTGAAAAAAATGGACATTGCTACAGGGTTTCTGCTTCTGGAATAGTCTGTCAGACAGTCTGCAGGACACAGAGAAAAGTGACTGATAAACTGCCAATACAAGTGAACAGTTTAAAGTTTCCTGCTTTGCTGAGGAGTCTGCCAGACACACTACGATCTACAGGCTGAAGATGGAACTTCACAGAAGAACTGGTGACTGACCAGGCGAGTTGTCTCTTCTGTGGTCTTTGGTGGAGTTGAAGACAGATAGCTATGCTTATAGTTTTCCTTAGTTAGCATTAAAGAAAAGTTACATATAGGACTTTAGACTCACAAAGATAGGATAGATGATGGAATATTTTCTTTAGATCTTGCTAAATGTTAATAGACTAAATATTGTTAACTGTTGTTCTTATTTGATAACCGTTTTGTTATATATTTTGCTATGTTAAGGTTAAAACCCTTCTTTTTATTTTAGACAGAAAAGAGGAGATGATGGGAAATGTCATTGTGTAAATATGTTTCTCATATTGGTTAATTAATAGGAAATCAAGTTCTTGACTAGGAGACAAGGAGGATTCGGGGGAGGTTGTAGGAGATTCAACATGTAGGACTGTGAAAGCAGAACTCTGGGCCCTCTCTCCGGTAAGATAAGACCATGTGAAAATACTTAGATTAATAGAAACAGGTTAATATTTAAGACAGAGCTAGCCAACAGGCTAACAGCTTTATATCTAATATAGCATCTCTGTGTGTTATTTGGGGCTGGTGTGGCAGTGGGACCAGGCTGGTGGGAAAACCTGCTCGTAACAATGTATGGAGTTTGAAACTAGTCTGAAACACCTAAATTGGTATATAAAATAAAATAATAAAACAAAACCTACCATACTCAAGAACCCAAAACTGCTCAGAAAAGCAAGATAACAAAGACTGACTTCAACTACTCTGGCCATCTAAAGAGGCTCACTCTACATTGGGGACATTTTAGAGATGCTAATAACTTATCCCTTAGGACAGGTCCTTGAGGGACTTCTAGTCTCTTCTGGAATTTGCCCCTTAAGGCAGTTCCTCTCTGAGCTTCCTCCTTGGGTTCAGCCTAGTGGTGTCCTGCCAGGAGTGGGCAGGTGTTTGTGGGGCCCTACAGCAGGCTAGGTGTGCCTTGTCTACTTGGTCAGCTTCCCAAGAGCTGAGAAGACATCTGGGGTCCACCTACCTCCTGCTGGTCTCTGGAGGTTCCAGAATCTCCATCCTGCAGCCCGAAGAGTCAATGGAAAGGCCAGCAAGCACTCCTCCCTGGAACCTGTGTGAGCAGATACCTCTGAGTGTTTATATTCGAAGCAGCAATGCAGCTCTGCTTAGTTTAGATGAAGCCCAGGCTGTCCCTTCCACCCACCTCTCCTTTGGCCAGGTCTGCCACCTGGTCCTGGGCCTTGCCTAGCATATGTCTTATACCCTGGAGGCCTTTTTCACATGTAAGCCTGAAACCTGGGAAGGTGCCCTTGTCCCTCACTTAGGAGCACTGACGCTTATCTGAGGTATGTCTCCTCTCTTGGGCCTTGCTGCTTTCCAGACCACTTCAGGCTTCTGGAACAGTTTGCCTCCAGGAGGAGCCCACAGGACACAGGGACCAGCAGGAACAGGCTCTGAGGCCCAGGTGGAGTGAGAGCATTCATGGTGTCCAATCCCCTCATGTGTGCAGTGAATTTTGGCAAGACATGATGCCAGAATGGAATGGAGGGATCCATGATCCTCACAGGGCTCCTGCAGCATCTCAGGAGTTCAGACAATGTGTCAAACCGATACAGAGGAACCGATGGACCTGCTCTGCAATCTTAGGTAAATTCCTTAAACTCTCGGAGTCTCCAGCATGAGGGCAGAGAGGAAAGGACGCTAAAACCCACCCTCTGTGGCTGCTGACAGGGCTGTGAGAAACGTGCACAGAGTACTGGCCCTGAACCGGGCTCAGCAATCAGAACCGGTCATGATTACTTCATAGGCTTAAACAGAATGAGATAATGTGTGCACGGCAGCTTGGTGAAAAACCACACGGATGGTAGCAATTACCACTTATCGGAGCGTCCGCTCCCTGGGCCTCGTCACCATCCTCTGTTTCTTTCTAGCTTATTTATTTTTTTCTGGCTTAACCTCTTCTTGGCCTCTTCTTCTCTAGTCTCTTTCCTTCCCTTGAATCTTTACTGCTTGAACCAGTGTCCAACCCTCATTTCAGAACTCATCAGTCCTCCTTTCCAAACCAAACCATGGTACCAACCACCACCCTGAGTTACCCTCCCCCAAGCCTCCCCTTCAACTCCTCATGGCTCTTGTCTCTCCTTTGAATCATCTTCCCAGCCTGGTGGTCCCATGCTGTCAGGTGCCCACCCACCCTTCAAGACCCGGTTAATGTTTAATTTCCCAGTGATCTGGAGCAAATATCAGTTCTACCTGACCTCCATAGCCTGTGGTGTGGAGCTCCACAAGGCATCTGCCGGCTCTCAGGATGGCAATGAAAGCCAGGAAGGCTACCCCCCCCCCGTGGAATCTAGAACTGTCCATGGAAAGAAAATGTCTTAGGCACCAGACACAGGGAAAGCTTGAGTTGAGTAGGGGCAGAGTGACACCAGAATCTATGCAATGGGGACCACTGAGAGGACAGTCAGAACCCAAGAGCAGGCTTCCTCCTGCAGGGGTCCCTGAACTCCTGGCCTGATGCTCCACGGTCCCTCAGAAGAACTCCTGAGGCAGACTGGGCATGCCAAAGCTCTGGAGACGCTTCCTCCATGATAGTATGTTCTGGGCTCACAAGTGGTCACATGATTTGGGCTTCTCCAAATTCCCAACCCTTTCTTCTATCACCCTTCTGGCTAAAAAGAAGATTCCCCCTCAAGGCATTCCTTGCTTTCCTGGGTTATGTCTGCAAGGCCTCGTGATCCAAGAGTACCCAGGAGTCCCCGGCGATACTGCTAACCCGCTGGGAGCTTCTAGGAGCCCACAGGAGGTCCTTACGGGCTGAGCCCCACGGGGCCTCTTGCTGCCCTGATGCTGTTGTGGAGGTTCTGTTCCTCCGTGGAATTGTGACTAACCAGCGATCATGGCACTGGCCAAGACTGGGCTCTTTGAAGGATTTGGATGTCATGCCTGCTGTTTTTGCTTGAAGTCAACCCAGGGCACATTCACTGAGTTCTTTGAGTTTTTTTTTTTTTTTTTAAACAGAGCCTCCCCGATATAGCTCAGGCTGATCTGGAACTTGCTGTCCAGGCTGCCCCTGACTCATGAGCCTCCCGCCCCAGTGTCCCAGGTGGTAGGATAACAAGCGTGAGCCACCGAGACATGTTTAACATTTCCTTTAGCATCCATGAGAACTGAAGGGTCAGGGAGTCTCCTGGCACCCAGAGCTACAAGGCTCTGCCAGCTGGATCCAGAGCTCTAGGCTGAGGCGTTGCTTTTTCTGTGTGTCCTCCGTGGGTCCCCTTCCCTCCTTTGAGCCTGGTAGCTGTGGCTTTTTCCTCCTCTTCATCTGTTTCCTGCACTGGGGTACAAAGCGTGGGGGATCAGGATGGCGGCTGTATGACCACTGTTCCCTGGACTTCAGGGGAGCTCCAGGCTGGGAGGCCCCAACTGTTGGTTACAGTCTAGCCTGGTGGATCTGATCAATCCATCCCTGCTCTCGCTGGCCTCTCTGAGGCAGCTACAGCCCACTAGCAGCCTCCCTCTCACCGTCTATCACTTAAGTTCCACTGACCTCCATTCCTACCTACCAGGATATCTTAAACTTTTTCCACTCATCCCTTTTCATCCAAAAATTTTACAGGATCCTGGGCATCTAGTATATAATACAAATAAAAATGTACATATATAATCTATAATACAAATCATTCAAACATCAGCTGATGATAAAGTATTAAAATATTTAAAAATAATTCTTCAATGTACATATAACTTTAATAGTCATTAAAGGTTAAAAGAAGTTGCGTATTAATGAGACATGTGCTTGTTTGTTTGCACATGGAGAATTAAATACCGGGTAAATATTTGATATTGAAGGACAATAGGGACCTGGTGGGCACTTCCACCCGAGAGATGCTGGTCCTGCTAAGTGACTGATTTTGCATCTCTTACTCAAAAACCCTCAACTCACAGGGTCCTGCAGTGCTCAGCAGACCCAGGGAGGGCCAGCAGGGGGTTTGTCTGGCCTCCTGGGGCTCATGATGCCAACAACTGGAGACAGTGAGGTCCCGGTAAGGGCCCGGCAGTTGGATGACCCAGAGAACGCAGACCCAGAGACAGGAAGGTGAGGGCTCAGGCGGGAGGGGAAGGAGCATGTGGGCCTTAAATATGACTCGAGGCCATTGTTTCCTGGAGTAATTGTGTTCTGCCTCTTGAGAAGCAGTTAAAACTAGGAACTAGCCAAGATGGGGCCCGCCTGGAAGTCCTAGCTACACAATTGTTTCCATGATGAAAATTCAAATTGTATATTTTTACTTTTAAAAAAAGCAAGCACTGCAAGGTCATACATTGGCCATGAGCCTCCTGGAACCAGGCCTGTTTGCTTTTCTTCAATGTGAGTGAGAATTGAGGGCTAAGGATCAGCTAAAGACAGTCCCCATGGAGTCCCCATGAGATATGGCCGAGACGTAGACCCAGGAGGACAGTCAGCCACCCCTGCTTTAGGTAGCTCACATTCACCAAGGGAGACTCAGGCTAATGTACGATGTGTCCACTGGATATGACCAGCATCAAGCCAGTGTACAGAGAGACATGTGGGACACTGGTAAGAGGACTTTCAAGCATGAGGAACTGAGTTAAGATCCTGGGAGCTCGTGGGAAAAGCAGAAGTGATGTGCGTAACCTCCACACTGTCTGAAGGGTCACTAGAACTTGCTAGCTGCCAGCCTAGCTCTAGGGTCAGTGGGAGACCCTGTCTCTGAAGGAGAAAGATGACTAAAGACACAGAAGGACTCCTGATGTCCCTCTCTGGCTTCTGAGAGCCTGCCCCCACCCGCACACAAGCACAGACACTGCACACACACCCCTAGATACAGCTGCACACATGTAACTGTTGATGCACACGCATCTCTGTGCCTGCTGTCCTTGTCTTCTCTCCTCTTCCTTCTTCCATCCTCTGTAATGTCTTCTCCCCTTTCTGTCCCCACCCCATTAAAATGGCATCTTTGCCCAGAGTAACCATGGAGACACATGCTTAGAGTCAGCGGACAAAATAAGGTCAGGAATCCAGGGCTTGGATCTCTCCAGTGAGCTGAAGGCTTCACGTTTCTATTGCAAAGAGATGCTTGAAGGAGCTGAGGGACCACACACGGGGTCCTCCCCCACCTTCATTCTTTCCCAGTCCTTCCTGGATCTGCCGGGGGGGGGGATATCAGGGAGCAACAGCTCTTCCTCACCCCTGGTCTCACTGCTCAGTGTGACACCCATTCCTTTCACCACTCCGGTAGTCTTTCCTGTCAACACTCCAGGGAGTGTGGCCTCACTGTCAGGCCATTGTGTTGACAAGACTGAGTCTTCTGGCCACCGTAGCTGTGTGCTCTCTTGGAGCCTGCTGTCAGTTTGACTGCCCAGCTGTGTGTCTTCACGTCCACCCTTGAGGAGAGGGTAGGGTGAGGATGCTGGGTGAGGGAGGGTACCAGGAGCCAACTTACTTTTCCAGTATCTCTCCTCCAGGTGGCACTTGGGCAGCTGGGCCTTAAGGGACAGCATGGAGAGATTCCTGATTCCCCCAGCAAGCCCAGCACTGTACTAAAGCCAGTTACAGTTACATTAAGATGGTTAGAGTTCATACCCCTGGGTGTCTATGAAGACTTTTCCAGAGAAGCTCAACTGAGATGGGAAATTCCGTGAACACTGGCGGTGCCACCTCATGAGCTGGGGTCCCAGCCTCGATCAAAAGAAACAAGCAGAGCTGGGTGTGGAATCCCAGCATTCAGGAGGCAGAGGCAGACAGATCTCTGAATTCTGGACCAGCCTGGCCTACAGAGCGAGTTCTAAGACAGCCAGGGCTGAGAAACCCTGTCCCAAAAAAAGACAAAAAAAAATTGAGGTGAGGCCATCTTGGTCTACAGAATGAGTTCCAGGACAGCCAGAGCTGTTACACAGAAAAACCCTATCTCAAAACAAACAAACAACAACAAAACAAACAAACAAACCCAAGGAAGACAAAAAAGAAAGAAGAAAGTGAACTGAGATCGTATTGATACAATGTATCTGTCATTTCTTCTGCCACAGCCATGTGCTCTTAGCACCATGGTGGAATGGTGGCATCCAACTGTGCGCCAAAACACCCACCACCATCACCACCACCACCACCACTCCCACCCATCCCCCACCCCCACCCCCACCCACCCACCCCCATCAGCTGCTTTCTGTCATGTATTTTGTCAGCAACAAGAAAGTAAGTAAGACACAACTCGGTCTAACAAAGGAGCCCAGAATCTCAAGGCACTCACATGCCATTCTCCGGCTGTATGTTTAAACTTCTGCCCTGGCCAGCTTCACAGGTGTGCCTGCAGTTCCGAATAATCAGCAGCCTTTTGGGTTTATGCTGGGACCTGTCATTCTCAAAGTCCATCGGGAGCCATGCCATGTGACTGCCATGCTATTCTAGGATGGCTGCTGTGGCTTCTCTATGCCTACCTGGACTACCTGAGTTCTGAGTTGTGTGTGTGTGTGTGTGTGTGTGTGTGTGTGTGTGTGTGTGTGTGTTATATGTCAGTGCTCCCATGTGAAGTTAGCACCTTAGGCGCTGGCACTCATCTCCATCTTGTGTAACAGGGTTTCCGTTGGTTTTTTTTAGCTCCTTCTGCCTCTCATCTCCCTATAGGAACATCGAGGTTACACACATATGTGTTACAAGCCTAGCTTTTAGGTGGCTTCTGGGGATTCCATCACAGATCCTTACACTTGTGTGGCAAGCACTTTTTCCCACAGAGCCACTTCCCTATTTTGGGTCTTCCTCGAGGCGGTGCCATCATGAGAGACACCAAGCCCCCATGAAGATGCAGTAGAGCACTCACCTAGCATGTCAGATGTCCAGGGCTGGATCTTCAGCATGAACTGGACATGTTGTAATTCCAGTCCTCAGGTTCAAGGTCAATCTCAGTGACCTAGCAAATACAAGGCCAGCCTGGGCTACAGGAGACCCTGCTCCTCCCACCAAGAAAAATTCTTTGAAATCTATATCAAATGTTGACTTGTGGACTAGCTCAGGTAGAAAGAGCCTGCTTGGGTTAAGACTGAGTGTTAGAAGTAACAACAATAAAGCAAACGGAGCATTAAAGACAAAAGAAACATACAATTCACGTCAGGTTTGGAAGCTCAGAGGGACAAAGTATTTCAGGATTGGTCTAACCTGGTCAACGTGGCTTCAAGAATCTCTTCTGACTATATATTTCTCAGAAAGAGAGAGAGGAAAGAGAGGGAGAGGAGAGGAGGAAATCTCTCAATCAAATCAGAGTAGAAGTCTCAATTCTGTGCCTGGACAAAGTGTCCACTGAATGTAGACAAGCAATGGACTATGCTGCTGGCTTAAGTGGAACAGGCTCCACGACTTCCTGAAGCTGGGGTCAAGGTCACTATGCCACCAGTGGAAAAATTGGGTAGTAGAAAATGGGGTTCTGTTAAGAAACATGCCTTGTGGTCCCTGACTCTCCATCCCAAGGCAGGCTGGAGTTCACAAAATACCTGTCCCTCATACACTCTGAGCTATGGTCCCTAGATTGTGAGGTGAGTGTTGACACATTTGTCTGCCAACAGAAGGTGATGGAAGCAAGGATCATGTCTTGGGTCCCCTGGGTTCTTGGAGTCTTGGGGCTTTCCAGCCCTTTAGCCAATATCTACTGGGCAAGAGAACCTGGACAGAGATCATAAAACGAATGTACTTCTGCCCAAAGAGACCTTAACAACTTCCGGCTAGCTCCAAAATATACATGTATTCTTTTCCTCCAGTGGTTTCTAATTTGGGAAGCTTGGCACATTAACTCCCACAGGCTGGGGAGGAGACAAGGCTGTGAGATGGGTTCTAGGTGCCTTGTATTTCACGGCCTGCATGAGCCAAGGAGGACAGAGGTGCACAACATCCCCCAGATGCCCCACTCTCCTCAGGCCAGGGAGACATAAATGGCATCACTGTACCCATGCCCTCAGGCTATGAAACAGCTACAGGAAACCTACCTCATTGAGTTGTCCCTGTCATGTCACAGCATTCAACTCTGGGGCTAAAAGTGGCCTTGGACGGTGTGTGTGTGTGTGTGTGTGTGTGTGTGTGTGTGTGTGTGTGTGTGTGTGTGTGTGTGTGTACTGTGTGTTCCTTTGTGAATGTGTATGTATGTGCATTTGTGAGTGTGTGTGAAAGGTTGTTCCTGCTGGAAGAGTCCCAGGGAAGCAGGAACCCATCACACTCTGTTCCAGGAGGCTTTGGGGTCTCCGAACCCCAGGGGGAGCTAGCTGTTTGGCCAAACCTCATCAGCTCATCTGTTAGCGTCTTTGTTTAATCTCTGGGTCTCTGGAGTTCCAAGGAGATCCACAGCCACTTTCCCCAGCTGGATCACTTCACCAAGCCTGCCCCAGGGTTCCTGAGTATACAAAGCTTCCGAGTTTCCACCCACCGTCAAGCAGGACCTAAAAATACCCACAGGGGAATACTAAGTCACATGTGCACGGGACCTGTAATGGGGCCACTTCGAAGACCTCCCCCGCACAAACCAGCTGTGTAAACCTGCCCCAAATGGGGTGGCTGGTAAAAATTGGGTCAGAGCACAAGAAATTGTTAGGCACTGAGCAGAAGCATGCCTTTGAGGCTGCCCTGGGCCCCACCTACTGTCCACACAGTGTTCAGTGAGGAAGTGCAGGCAGGGAGGAAGGTCAGTAAGAGCCAAAGTCATGCCCTGAGAATTTGAAAACAGCTTCAAGCCTAGAGGTTTGGTTGTTCTTTCTAGCCTTTTCTAAGGACAGGAGGGTGGGAGAAAGTGAAAAGGAAAAAATGGGTATTTCACACTCCAGCCGAAGTTGGGGGCTCAGGTGCTGAAGGTTTGACCCCTACTCTACAAAACCTTCGGGAGTCTGAGGAAGTTGGGTCAGTGGAGACACACTCTTGAAGAGGGTGTCAGGACCCCTCCTGGTCTCTCTTCCCACTCACCAGCCACAATGTGAAGGGCAGCTCCTTGGGCCTGGCCTCCTGATCCCACGTTATTTATTTATTTTTTAACCACAGCCATGGCTAAAACCATGCACAATGGTTAATTCTTCTTCCGTGTGAGGTGATTTCTTAGTCAAACACGCAGCAAGCAGTAGGGAGGCCTGTGTTCCTGAAGCCATCAGAGGCAAGAGGGAGGCCTGGGGAATGTCACTCGGGAAACACGTTATATATAAATGATTCTTACAAATAGAAAATTAAGCTGGAAAGCAGATTGGCCAAAGGAGTAAGAAAGGGGATGAGGGAGGAAGGAAGACAGGGAGGGAGAGACTCAACTTGCTTAAAGGCTAGACCAAGGTCTCCGTCTTCACTATGTTCCCAACCCCTCTCTGTGTGGCTCAGCTGATGAACGGCCTTTCTGGCTGGTCCTCGGGATGAAGACAGCTCTGTGTGAACCTATTTTAGGCTGGAATCCTGGAGCAGACAGCTACCAGTCCTCACCCCACATCCACCACTGGTAGACCTCAAGTAGTCTAAATTGACCTGGCTCACCTGGAAATCTGAGGGGAGTAGGGACAGGACCCCAGGGAGTCTAGTCTGTCACATGTTCACTAAGAATGAAAGAGCCTGCACTAATATCCCTTCCTGGCCTGCAGGCCTGTTTCCATGGTGACAGAGCCCCTCGTGCTGTGGGATGCAGGAAAGGCAATGGACCACAAGTCCGTGGGTGCCCAGCAAGCTCTCCTGCTCCTCCCAGCTAGTCCCTCCCTCAGGCCCCCAGGTTAGCTGTTCAGCAAATGCCTCTGGGGGCTCACCCCCCAAACCCCTCTTCCTGACTGCCCTGGCACATGTTCTCTCAACCCTTGACTGATCTAACTGGCAGAAGAGGGAGAAAGGAATCTTTAATGAAGCTGCTGCCTTCATTCATTATTGTAATGGCTTCAACTTGGGGGACAGAGGGCTGCCATGTGCTTAATATGTTTTCATGTCCACAAACATATTCCCTGCTTGGCAGGGAAAGAGGAAATCTGGTTTAGGTTTGCATTGTAGGGTGATTTATAAAGACACTAGCACTAGGGGACTCTCCTGCCAAGACTTAGCCTTCTCGCACCCCGACCTCTTCCTTTGGGTTCCCATAGTCTCTGCCCCTGCCCTGTTCCCCTTCCCTAGCCCTCTATTTGGGTTGGGTTGCTCCCCTCCCTCCCCCATGCCTACCTTCTCTCCAAAGCCACCAGGGGCTCCCCAGGAAAACGGCTGCGCTTGATGGTTTTGTGCATTGAGTCCAAGGCCTCAAAGGACATTCTGTGCAGAAAGGAGGGAAAATGGGTACACTCTGACCTGTGTCTCTGTGGCCAGCCTGTGACCTGGCCAGCCACTGAAGGTGTTTTGTGCACGGTGTGGTACAAACCCTGGCAGAACAAAAATACTCAGAAGAATACTGTGTCCCTCTTGGCTAGCAGACTACTCAAGCCACTGACCCAAGAAAAAAATAACTTCCCTGGGACCTTCATGTTGGAAAAGGAAAGGCGGAAGCATGGTGTAGCCTGAGGAGAGACCTGGCCCTCAGGAGCAATGGCACACAGTCCTGACAACTTGGCAGCCCACCCTGCAAAGGTGACCGGAGCAGAAACAAGGGCTGGCCAGTGATGGACAGGACCACCGTGGCCGGGACTGCTCAGCTCTGCCCACCTCTAGTGCTCTCTTTAAACTGAAATATCAGGCTACTACTCCAAGTGTGCACTTGGGGGTCGTAGGGCCTCTTTATCTGTTTCCCTTCAGTGCGGCCATGTGGCATACACCTTTCTCTCCTTCCCTTAGTACTTGTCTCTGGAGTCGGCCTATGGAAGGTGGGTGACCAAGCCTAGCTTGTTAGGGCTGCCAGTGTGCAGGCTCTGACCCTAAAGCTACAGTAGCACTGTAAAAGGGGAGATGTTTCCAAGGAAGCCTTGTGTTAACAAAACATGTTGGGGACATTATAGTTGGGGAATTCCTTTGGGAGGGGTATCCAGGTTTGCTGTGATTGAGAAAGAACCATTTAGGCTCCAGTGTCCCTAAAAAGAAGGTGTTGGAATATAGAAAAATAACAAAACAAACAAACAGTGCCACAAATCACTCCTCAGTGAGGTGAGTCTCCACGGCAACCTGCCCAGGGCCGAACACCAGGAGGCAGGAGATGCATGGTCACCAAGGAAACCACATCCTAGAAACCCACTGGTATTGGCTTGCCACACTGGATGAGGTATTGGGGGTGGAGCTGGACCTGCAGGGTCCATGGAGGTATGGGTGTGGGGACTAGAGTAAAGAAAGGTGTAGGAAGAGGAGGGGAGGAGAGAGGGTGGGAAAGAGAGATGGAACAAAGAGGAGGGGAGGGGAGAAAGGTTCAAGTCCTAGGCAGGCCCTCTGGAGCTGTGTGAGGCATGAGGGGGTGTGCCAGGAGCTGAGATGAGAGAGATGAAGAAGCTGGCCCGGCGCCCAGAAAAAGCATTAGCAGTCATATCTAGGTGCCACCATATTGTCCTTATTGCTGTCCTCCATCTCTCCCGACCACTCACTCAGCATAAGCAATCCTCTATTGCCACTCCGCAGACGAGAAACTCTGGAAGGGTTTAGAGTCAGAACAACCCTACTTGGGACTCCCAAGTCCTCCTTTGACCCTGGGTGCTTAAGTACAAGGCACAAGCTCATCCCAAAAGCCTGTCTCTGGCCCTAATTACTCTCACACGCCAGTTGGCTGGTCCTTTTTCCTAGAGGCGAAATAGAAACTGGGTACTTAGTGCCACCTATTGGTGGTCTCTGGAAGCAAACTAGCAATAGCCAGAATTAGTCCTAGCTATGTTTCTCAGACACAGCTACCCTCCTCAAGCAGGTATTGAGATTGGGGGGGGGGGGAGGGAGGAGGGGTATCTCTGATCACCCCCATTGGTATCCTGGGGACAAAATGAGTTCTACCATAGAACAAGCCACAGAACACAGCCTGTCCACATCATCAATCAACCATGTGACCTTAGCCAGTCAATGGCAGCTCTGGGCTACCAATGACATGGAGTTTGTGTGAAATTCCCCATTGTGGTTCTTGACCAATTGCACATCAAGCATTAGCTCTGTCCTGGAGTTTTCCATTAAATCTGAGGAGCGCTAACAGCCCGGAAACAGTCTCCATGACTCTCAGCATCCGTGTGATTTAAGGCAACCTGGTGGGAAGAGCCCCACCACCTTCCATGAGCCAAGAGTCAGGGGCTAGGCCCAGCACACACCACTCTGCAAATGAGCCCTGGACACAGTCCACAAGGCCAGCTTGCCCTCCTCTGTTGTCTAGAAGATCTCAAGGCTCCTAGACATACACCACAGGAGAATAGGTAGGGACCAAAGCCTGCCCTGTGGGGAAGCTCATCACCCTTGACACAGGAAAGTCTCCACAGTAAACAGCCACTCAGAACAAGGGGTGTCCACTCTTCCTGAGGCTAGCTACCCAGGAAGCCAGTGTTAGACACAGGAGGGCTGGGGGTGGCTGGACCTGAGTCTGGACAGTCAACTTCACAGCCTGGCACAACCTCATTGCTTCACCCTCCTACTTGGTAAGCAAAGAGCACAGCCAGGTCCACCTCTCAGGGCCTGCTGGGAGTTAAACAGAGTCAGGGTCACATGCTCCATCTTTTCAGCATGAAGCCTGGTCCATAGCAACATACTCGTCATCAGGGACTCAGTTGGGAGACGCCCTGTCAAGAGCGTGTATACAGCACAATCCTGGTGTTCCCTCCATCTGTGATTCTACTGAGCACCTACTGTATGCAAAGACTAGAATGGTGGAGGAGGTGGGTTAGATGTTCTACCCCGTGGCGCTTCTAGTCTAAGAGGGACTCGGGATGGACAGACATCAAACTGAAAGAGTTACTGCAAAGCTGCCAAAGGATCGTGTGAACAGGAAGGAGTGACCCTAAGTGATGAGAGCATTACCTCTGCCTTTGGTCCTTCCTGCTGGTAATAAGAGTGATGGCTGGCATCTTGCAGCTATATTCTGGACCACACGGTGAAGCTGATGGGTGAGAAGAGCCTTCATCCCTGCTTGACTGCAATGTTCGCTTTTGGCTTTTATGGTGACAGAGGCGATACTTAACCTGATTTAAGAACTTTGGTTTTGGCCAGGCAGTGGAGGCTCATGTTTTTAATCCCAGCACTTGGGAAGCAGAGGCAAGTGGATCTCTGTGAGTCTGAGGCCAGCCTAATCTACAAAGAGAGTTCAAGGATAGCTAGGGCTGTTACACAGAAAAACCCTGGCTCAAAAAAAGAATAAGAAAAAAGAAAGAAAACTATAATTTTAGTTTAGTTTAGTTGCTTCTTTGTCCTCCAGAATCTCTGAACCACAGGCCTGGAGTTAGTAAGAGCAGGCTGTCTCCTTGTTAGCCAGTAGGAACTTGGATGGGAGGAGTCTTGGCAGGATTTGGTTGAATTGATGGAAGGAATTAGCAGAAGTCATAAGAATGACTGAATAAATCATGTTAGAGATGAATCTGGAAGGACGAGCTGGAAATCTTGGAGGCTGTCTGCAGACACAGCTTTAGAAGACACAACAGATTAACTCACCAGGGGAGGATGGGCCTGAGAGAAGGGGCTCAAAGCCAGGACACCCAGTCTCCACACCAGAGGCTCCTCAAGTCCAGCCCTCAACTGACTCTGACCATTACATCACAAGAAGACCTCAGAGTTGGAGACCAAGGGATCTGACTTGCAATGCATGTCTGACTAAGATGGCTCAGGCAAGCTCTCTGGCACCTTTGAATCTTAGTTTACTAAAGGGACAATGGCAATGCGTGAAACAATGTCACAGCAACACCCAACACTCCTGCTGGCACCCGTGTGCCATCCAGTTCCTTAATGACAGTTTCTGAATTTTAAACACTTTCTTGGAACAAGGTAGTTCTCCAGAACCAGCTGAGCTCCAAAGTGCAAGAAAAACGCCAGCTCTCACACTGCAGGGGGCTCTCGTGCAGGCAAACATCTTTGGATATATTTGTGGATATGCAGGTGCTTGTGTGCACGCGTGCGAGCAGACAAACAGGGTGGTCGTGGTGCGGAGGACAGCCTCAGCCTTTCTCACGTGCTGTCCACACTTGTTTTTTGAGACAGGAACTTGCCAAGGAGGCTAAACTGGCTGGCTTCAGGGATGTCTGTTTCCGCCTCTCAGCATGGGCTTACAAACATGTACCACCAAGTCTGGCTTTGTGTGTGTGTTGAAGAGGGAGGGTCCTGGGGATCAAAACCAGGTCCTCAGGCTTGTAAAGCAATTGCCTGCCTACCTACCTGCCTGAGACATTTCTCCAGACCCAGGCAAATTTCTTCACAGCCATACACTGACTGGTAGTAACCAGATTGGGATATTTTTCTTGGTTGTTTTATTCCCCATACTAGAATTTCAAAAGCAAACTTCATTCTAAATGTTCCTGACCCAGGCAGCAGCTTTCACTGGGGTACCCTAAGCAGTGGTGTGGTTCAAGCCACGGTGCCACCCTGCCATTCCTCACCAGGCTCAGGCACTGCTCGAGGGGACCCATTCCCCTCCAATCAGACAGGACAACTGGGACACAGCTGCCCAAAGATGCCTGCCTCACCTTGTGAAGAAGACAAGCACTAAGTCACTGGCCCCATGTGAGACATGCTACCTATGTCACACAGGTCATGGCCACTAACGGAAACCACCTTTGAGCAAGGCTAGGAGGGTGTGAGAGGGGTTGGTAGACAGTTTCTGGGTGGTCTGGGATAGATTTGGCTACACCCACTTACAACAAACACAGCCCTAAAAAGGCAGAGTCTCCCCCACTGGGTCACCCCATGTGACAGCAGAACTGTAGGCTAGAAATAACCGAGGCTGTGAAACGCCACAGAAAGCAGCCACCAGGCACCCCAGCCTCAGGCTCCCTGACTCAGCACACTGGAGGCAACTTGTTGTTGTCTATCTTGTTTTCCTCTCCTAAGCCTCCATCCTGCCTGTGAAAAGGGGACCCCCCCCTTCTTTGTTGAAATGGCAGGCTTGTGACTCTTCCTGTTGTGAGACTCACACCAGGGTGAAGCCGAAGTAAATGAGGCACTTGCCACGAATCTCCCTGGAAGGAGGTCATGCTCCTGCCCAGACTTCCCACCAGGTGGCGCTATGAGGCAACATTCCAAACACAGGTCTACAGGCCCAAGGCTGGATAACATTTCGTGACTTCTCTTCGCCTTAACCTAGATGCTCATCAGACCAAGGCAGCAGAAGCAGGCACAGACACTGTGCCAAACCGGGTAACCATCTACTAGGTTCTGCCATATGGGCAAATACTTGGGTTTCACAACTCAAACTTACCTTTGTGAGAATCTATCCAAGCCCTTGCTGCCACATTAGTTAATGGTAGAGGGAGGTCCACAGGGAGCAACAGGCAGCCCTGGGATGAGGCCCCCAACTGGTGAAGGTGAGATTGCAGCCTCTCAACTAATCAGGGAATGATCAAATCGCCCAGGCTATGGTTTTACAGGTGGTTTTCCTCAGGTTTTGCTGGCATATGGGAGATGTTTCCGTTTGAGAAGATTAGAGGCCAGGGCTAAGTCTAAACCCTTCACTGAGTTACACGCCTCGAAGCAGGCATTTCCACGATGACCTACACCCAGCTCAGGATTAGGGCTCCTTTTGGAGTCTATGGGGAAATATCCTCAGGTACAAACTGCTGCAGAGGCCAAAAGAGGGTCACAAGTCACCCCAGGCCAACGTCATATGGAATTAAGTTCTTTACTGCAAAATGGACCTGGGACAGATGGCCAAGAACTATAGACGAGAAATGTGTTTAACTTACTGTGTATAAAAAAACTAAGAATTCAAATAGCTGTGTTTGTTTATATTGGCATAGATTCTAAGAAACTGGGCCTGGTGGCGTATGCTTGTAACCCTAGATCCTTGAGAGGTTGAGGTAGGTGGCTCACAAGTTCAAGGCCTGCCTGGGTTACAGATAGTTCAAAACTAGCATGGGCAACTTAAGAAAAGTAATAAGTCACAAGAGGACTGTGGATATAGCTCAGCAGTAGAGTCTGAGCCTAGCACGTACAAGGCCCTGGGTTCAATTGCCAGAAACATCAAAAACACAGACAGACAGAGCCCTGTGTGGCATTACATGCCTATTATCCCTGCCACTTGGGAGGCTGAAGCAAGAGCATTGCACACTCAGGCCAGCCTGGGCTCTACATCGGCACTGGACCACACAACCCACCCTTGGAGGTCTGCCTGGGTCAGAGTTGGGTTGTCATAGCACCTTCAGATGTACGGCTGGAGAAGCAAAGCAGAACAGCATCAACCAGCCCAGAGCCCAAGGACACAGAGCCAGGACACCTTCAGCCCAACAGCCCTGCGTCCTCATGTTAGTCTGCCTATGGGTACCACCAGCTCCTCTGGCATCCCACCCTGAAGCGAGGGTCGCCTGCTGCCCTCATCTGGACCTGAAACCTTGCTTACTTGCCTTCAATGAAGCACTCAATTCTCTTCCCTGGATGTGGATTGTGGGGAAGGGAACTGGATTCTAGAAAGGGCGGCTGCATTCCCACAGATGCCCTTTGCAAATGCGTTACATGAGGACTTGAGTCCACACCCCAAAATGCAGTTTACGTATGGGACAAGTCCCACCACAGACGTGGAAGTGAACCTAGCAGGGTGGTGGTGGAGCACGCCTTTAATCCCAGCACTCAGGAGACAGAGACCAGTCTGGTCTGCAGAGCAAGTTCCAGGACAGCCAGGGATACACAGAGAATCCCTGTCTCAACCCCCCAAAAAGAGTTCAAAAGCCAAACCCAAGGCCTCTCCTGTCAGGGAAAGAGGTTTGCCTCAACCCAACACTCCCTAAGGACAGCTTGCCATGGGGCTTCTGGGAGACGCTGGTGGTTGGAGGGAACTGATCAGTCCCTGAGGAGAACCCAAGCAAGAGAGACCCAAGACAAGCACCCCATGCTTTGACTCCTAGTGCCTCCCCTGTCATTCTGGCCAAAGGACTGTTCCCCAAAAGCTGACCTTGGAGTTCAGTGTGTTGGGGTACCTAGAGCATCCCCCAGCACTAGGCAAGGGGTCCAGGCCTGTGCCTCACCTCTCATCTCCCCATCCTACTGAGAAAATCCTGGCAATCACCAAGGTCAAAGGCCCTGCCACCTCCTCCCCTAACCAGCCACCCCCTCTTCAGTCTGCCAGACTACACAGCTGGGAGTCATTTACCGGCTTCTTAAAAGAAGACCAAATTTATTTATTGAAAATATCACAATAGCTGGACAGGGTACCACACACCTTTAGTCCCAGCACTTGGGAGACAGAGGCAGGAAGATCTCTTGTGAGTTTAAGGCCAACCCGGTCTACATAGTGATTCCAGGCCAGCCAAGGCTACATAGTTAAAACACTGTCTCAAAACCACACACCCCCCCCAAAAAAAAGGAAAAAAAAAGTCACAATAAACAGAATTTCAATACCCTTCCTCATAAATAAGAGTAGCTAATAAAAAGACACCATTAGCACAAAGGAATGCTACAAAAATCTGGACAGTTCCTAGCTGCTCTAAACTCATTTTGCTCCGGGGTGGGGGATAGGGGGGTTAGGGGGAAGGACTTGTGATCTGGGAGAATACAACATACTAAGCCTGTCTTACCCTGGGCTTTGCTTCTTAATGGAGACCCTATGGCCTTAAAAGCCTTCCATGAAAACCAGAGTACTCTATTTTTTGGTGATGCTGGTCCCTCTGCCTCCCTTTATCACAATGGGGAAATACACACCCATGGTCCCATCTCTGATCACACCTTCCCCCTGGCCCTGCTCTCACACCAAAGCCCAGCCAATCCTAACGAACACTCCCACCGGACGTCACCGCTGGCTCAGGTGGGATACCAGGTAGACCAGGCCCACTAACAGGAGGCCACGAACCCCAAGCATCATGAGCAGAAAAAGTAGGAGAATGGAGGTCACCGGCTCCACCACGTGGTTCCCGAGACGCCACTGGGGGAAACCCATGTTCACCAGCTGCCCGTTCAGGTCATTGAAGGGAGACTGGGCGGCACCCAGCCGGGCACCTGCCTGCTGCTGGCGGGGCTCAGGGCCCCCTGGAGGTCCACCGTGACCTCTGTTGAGAAAACCCTGGAAGATGAAGACAGACAAGTGAATCCAGAAGAAGCTTTGCACCAGCCTTCTGCGGGCTGCGTGCTGCGGGCTGGGCCCCGCCCTCCCCCATGGCCATCCTACAACAGAGCTTCTTTCCCAGGGACAGCCAAGACCCTAAATCTCAGAGCATGAAGAATCATGGCCCGTGTTCCCCTTACCACGCCTGGGGCAAGGGGGCCAGGACCCAAGAGGTGAGCATCTTTAGGTTGGCACCCTCTCTGCAAAATACTCTGATGCTAACCACTCATCTCCTCTATCACCCAGCTTTTCTCCATACAAAACTTCTTGAGACACGCTGGTAGGTTGGCAAATCTTGTAAACCTCACCCAAAGAGAGTGAGCCTATAGGTTTGAGGCCAGGGAAGGCTCCCTCCCCAGAGAAGAAGAAGAAGGAGAAGGAGGAGGAGGAGGAGGAGGAGGAGGAGGAGGAGGAGGAGGAGGAGGAGGAGGAGGAGGAGGAGGAGGAGGAGGAGGAGGAGGAGGAGGAGGAGGAGGAGGAAAGAAAGAAAGGAAGGAAGGAAGGAAGGAAGGAAGGAAGGGAAAGAAAGAAAGAAAGAAAGAAAGAAAGAAAGAAAGAAAGAAAATTGCAAGGCATTTACATTACAGTTCAGAACAGTAGTGAAATAACGGTCATGAAGTAGCAATGAAAATCTATGGGGGGGTCACCACATGAGGGTCGCAGCATAAGGAAGGCTGACAGTGGCTGCTATAGAAGGTGAGAAGCCAGCTTGAGAAGCTTCTGGGAGTTGGGGCCAGCGGCTTCTCTTAGGGATGGATGCCTACCTGCCGAGGACCGCTAATTCTCTGCTGTGTGGTGGTCCTCACTCGGGGGTCATCATCTTGAACAATCTCCCCATTGGCCAAGATCCTCACCATCCTCCTGGGAGCTGTGAATTCCTGCTGGGCTGTACCAGCAATGAGTGCAGAGTCAGGCGGTGTTACCTCACAGGTCCCCTCAGCAATAGCCCTTTCTGAGCTGTCTAGGGAACTCTTTGCCCTGACCTCAGATAACTGAGGGGATTGTTTTCAAGGGTCATATGGTGAGCCGCCCTTAGCAAGTGCCTGTTTGGTTAATGAAAATAGGTGAAATAACAAGGGGAAAAGAGAAGGGGGGAGGGAAGCAGGAAGGGAGGGAGGGACGGGAGAGGGAGGAGAGCCCCAGGTCCTGGCACACCTATAATCCATCCACTGAAGACGGCTGCATGATCAGGGGTTAAAGGGCAGTCTGACGTTTGGGGATAGCCTCGGCTTTGTGAAACCCTGCCTCAACAAAAACAGGGAAAGAGGGGAATACTGTGTATGCTAACTAAAAAGAAAATTAAATTGAGGAGGTTAGGGTGCGGGTCCCAGGGGCAGCCAAAAGAGCAAGAGCTAAGTACCTATCCAGATCCCTTTAGGTCTCCTCCCAGGTGACAAACAACCAGCTGGCCCTCCGCTGCAGAGGGCACGCCCCCCGCCCCCGCCCCCGCCCCCGGCCCCGGTCTCCAGGGAGCACCACTGCCCCTTTGCTAAAATACAAGGCCTACAGCTCCCACCACGCGGGGCGTGAGCTTGTGCTGCTGCTCTGGGAACCCCAGCTCTGCAGCCCCCAAGGGTGACAGTGGGCCAGGCACTGTCAGCCGAGGAGCTCCCGGGTGCACATCTGGACTCTCCCCGCGCAGGGGCACAGAGGCAAGCTGGATCCTGGGGAAGAAGCACGGCGTGGACCCGCAACATCGCGCTCCGCGCGGCGTCCCGTGCTTCGTCATTCCGCATGCTGGACCACCCGCGCTGCAGCAGTATCTCGGCCAGGCGTGGCTCCAGTCCCCGCAGCGGTGAGGAGGGACCCGGACCCTGACACCGACACGGTCCCGGCGCGAACACCCACCTGCGCGCACGGCTCGCGGGCCTGGGCGTCCACGGGTGGCCGCTTCCTCCCACCTGACCTCACAGGAAGCGCGCCGCAGGGGCGAGGCCCGGCACGGAGCTCCCCCTGCCGACTGCCTGCGGAACTGCAGCTGCGGAACCAGGAGGAGGGAGCAGGACAGAGGAGCAGCTTGACAGGGAGAGGGAGGAGGAGGGAAGAGGAGGAAGAACTCTGGGGAAGAGGCGAGGGGGCTGAAAAGTAGTCAAGTCGGGGAGTGTGGGACAATATATGATGGGGAAGAGAATCCCAGAACCCACCCGGATGGAGAAGAGAAGTAGACACACTCTGAGCCCACAGGTAGAAGTCAAATAGGCCCAGGTGACTCTAAAGTGTCGCTCGAGTAGGACCCAGTGCCGTCCTTCAGGAGCTCCAAGCCCCTTGGGGGAAGGAGAGGTGTGGATCACGGGGCAGGCTCAGGGGATGTTTCATAGTGAGTCTGGGTGGGAGCAGGAGGAAGACTAGACAGTCTGGGAAATCCCAGAAAGGGAAAAGAGAGTGAGTGGAGGGAAGGAGACAGACAGAACCAGCAGATGGTGAAGCCGGTAAAGTCACGCGCTTCCCAGCCTGATGACCTAAGGTGGATCCCTGGAACCCACACGGAAGGAGGGGACTCACTGCTTGGCAGGCCTCTGACACGATTCTGGTAGAAATGCTTAGGGGATTGCAGCCTCCCAGGGTGGAAATCTAGGCTGAGCCAGCACCTCGCCATCACAGGCTCTTGGTGTTTGAGCAAAGTAGCTACCTTCTAAGAGTTCTGTCTTGCAAAGTACCCTTCATAGCCTTCTGGCTGAAGGGAGCAGACTCCCTGGTGGCTTTTACTGTCCACTGTTTCAAAGTCACTAGCATCTTCTGATCTTAATCTGATGTCAGAGCACAAAGCAAAACCAGAGGCTCCCTCAGCCCAGGGTTGCCATTCCCCGGGTCACGCGGGTCATAGTCTACCTGCTCCACCCCAGGTGTCACAGTCTTGTTTTTGCTTTACACTTGATGTCTAAGGACGTTTGCTGTCTTTAAGAGAAGAATGTGGAAAGTGCATCTACCCCATCTTGCTGGATGCAGATTTCCAAGCTTAGACTTAGTGGTTGAGGCACCTGATTCATAAAATGGCAGGGTAAATAGCATCGGAACAAACCTAAAACTTGGAATTTATGATAAAGTGGAAATCCAGAAAAGTAAGAATAGCCCTTCTCCCTGCCCCCTCTTCTTTTAGACAAGGTAGCACCGGTTGGCCTGGAACTTACTATATAGACCAAGCTAGCGTAGAACTCAGAGCTCTGCCTGTTTCTGCCTCCCTGAGATTTAAAGTGTGTGCCAACATGCCCAGCTGGAATAATTTTATATTAGCAAGTAGTTGTGACATATGTGCATTTGGCAAGAACACTGTGGTGACAGATGTGTGTGGGAGAGGGAAGCTGTTCACCTCATAAGCAAACAGAATACATAAGGGTAAGGAGGTGGCTTACCATATAACCTCCTTATCTAGCCATCAAAGGAATGTATGCAGGGACCAGCCTTCGCCAAATGGCTCTCACTTCCCAAGATGACTCCAGCTGAGACCAAGCATTCACAGCATGAGCAACAGACATTTTAAAACATCTTTTTAAAACATTTATGTTACATAAGCATAGGTGTGTGTGCGCACACACACGCACACACACACACACACACACACACACACACACACACACAGAGTTGCCCACATAGGCCAGAAGAGAGCATCAGATTCTGCAGAGCTAGAGTTGTAGGCATTTGCTAATTGCCCAGTGAGAGTGCTGAGAAGTGAACCCTGATCCTCTGCAAGAGCAACAAGTGCTCTTAACTGCTGAGGCAGCTCTCCAACTCCAACCAAAGCTTTTGTGACTTTGTTTTTGTTTTAAACCAAAGGAAGTGGTACAGAAAGTGTAGTGAGCTCCAGGCAATAAGTTGGGGCAACACTGGCAAGAAACTCACATCTGTCTGCAGGCAGGGCCTTGGCTCTTATGTATGGCAGGCAGGGCTCAGTAACTTGACCTACTTTTGTTGAGATTTATTTATGTATATGAGTGTTCTGTCTTCCTGTACAACTGCACTGCCAGAAGACATCATCAGATCCCACTACAGATGGTTGTGAGCCACCATGTGGATGCTGGGAATTGAACTCAGGACCTCTGGAAGAACAGGCAGTGTTCTTAACCACTGAGCTATCTCTCCAGCCCATGTTTTGGCCTGCTTAGTGGTCAATGGACATTCCTTTTGGAATAGCCTTCTACCCTGCGGGGGGAGGGGTGATGTTGCAGGATCATGGAAGGAGACAGTTTAGTGGAAGTGCTCAGACAGCGCTGCTCTCCCTCAGTAGCAGCTTGGACAGGGCGGGCAGCTTCCAGTGCCAAGGAGCTTAGATTTGCATTTTCTGGCTTCTCTGCCTACTTGCTGTTTGACTTGTGTGGTCCCCTTTTGCTGTCATGTTAACCCTTCTGTAAAACAAGAATAAAGTGACCTCCTGTGAAGACTGGTAACTCCCAGCTTGCTATAAACAGGGCAAGAGCTGTGTTAAATAAGTTCAAATGTGTAAATTTATTCCACGTAAACATCTCTTAAGCTCTTTGCTGTGCCGGCCCTGGGAGCCTTCGGAGGCAGTTAACTTGGCCCCAGGGCACAGCTCCCAGAACTGGGGTTTCTTCCTACAGTCAGTGCAGCCCGTTTTTGCACACTTTACCACTGAAGTTCGGGTTAGATCAGGGCTTGGACTGACGTTCACCCTCCAACCTCACCAGAGTCCCAGAGCCATTGTGACTGGGGGCCAGCAAGTCCAGCAGGCTCTCATTGGCTGCTTATTTCTGTAGCTAGGCCTGACTGGCCCCAGGAGCTAAGGTGGCCTTTTTCTACGCCAAGACTCAAAAAATGGACAGAGATGTAAACTCGAGGTGGGGAGGGGGTGTCACATCTGTGTCAAAGACTCTACCTGCTTGATTGGGTCATTAGACCTTTGTAACTGTGGGGAGTTGGAATGGTACAGATCCAGAGTCAAGGTATTCTGGCCAAGCTTTAGTCCCGTGAATAGACACTCATTGCCATCTCTGTGCCTGACCTAACATCCCTGTGGGTATCAGGTAAAACCTTTAGGAGTGTATTAACAAGCCCCTTGCTCCCACCCACCCAAAAGCTAAGAATGCCATAAGGTCACTTGAAACCTGGAACAGAGATTGCCTAGTGTTACAATAGCCCCTGGAATATTTGGGAAATCTTTGACACGATCTGAATCCATGTCCCCAGGCTGCGGACACTCATCATGGCTTAAGGATGAAGTCTCTTAGTCCCTTAGAGTGAGAGCAATATGTCATCCACAGAGATCATGGTGTGAGGACAGGAAGGCCAGGAGGTGGCAAACTAGCCTTTCATCCATCCTCCCTTGGAGGAGGGTGGGGGTGGGGTGATCAAGAAAGCAGAGGATGAGGTCTGCCCAGCCAAGGGCTTTTTGTGGGGTCTTAATTAAGCTCAGGGGCTCCATTGTTCCTTTCAGGGTGAAACATATGTTCCGGCTTGGCAGAGGTTTGAGACTGGAATTTCAATGGTGTTTGGCCCTATGGCCTACCGGGGAGGGGGAGTGGGAAGGGGTGCACTGCCCCAAGCTATATAAGGGTCAACAACACCCCAGTCTATTGTCTCACCTTCTCCTGGAGCCCGTAATAAGCAGCTCAGTGTGGGCCAGTGTGGCCTTCAGTGGCCGCCTGTGTGCCGTTCAGATGAAGCTGAGAAAACAGTTTCCCAGACAGCCACCTTCAGAGCAGGAGCTGAATGAATACTTAGATGGCCACTTGAAGGGATTGGGGGAGCCGTGTAGGGAGTTGGGCACATGATCCTTGGATGCTGTTGTGGCGCCTCCTGGTGGTTCCACACCCTCCACTCCAGAAATAAGACTCTGAGCCAACAATGCATAAACATTGCTGAAACCGGAAGCGAAACCTTTGCTGCTGGGTCACCAGGAGGGAAGGTGCACTCCAGTTTCTACCTCTGATCCTGACTGTGGGAGAGGCAGTACCACATACAGGACTCTGACGGACAGTCCACCTGCCTCCTGAAGGACGCTGCCCAGCCTTCCAGGCTTTTGTCACCTAATCAGTGACATGGCTATGTCTTTTAAAGTCCATCCCATTATTCTATCAGACCTGATGCTTCAGGATAGTGGGGTCATGCTGAGACCAGTAGACTCTGAGTATGGGCCCACTGTCACACTCTTCTGTCTGTGAAGTGAGTTCCTTGGTCAAAAGCGATGCTCTATGGTCTACCATGACTGGATAAGGCATTCTATAATCCACGGATGGTGCTATGAGTAGAAGCATTGTATGCACAAAAGGCAAATCCATGGCCAGAGGAAGTATTAACTCTAGTAAGGTCAAAGTGTTGCTCTATCTATGAAGAAGGGGTTCAACACAGTCAACCTGCCACCTGGTCACTGCCTAGCCCAGAGAATGGTGTGACTCAGTGTCACTTAGCAGCAGCTGTCACCAGGTCAGCCTTGGTGAGTAGAAGTCAGGTGAACAATGAAGACATTGTTCACGGGTGCACCGAGCTGTCGATGAGAAGGCAAAAAGACTGTCCTCATAGCAGACCATCATACCCACTCAGTCATAAAGGTCTCTCCCTGCTGACGTAATCTCTTCCCTATTCCACAAAAAGGTGGGTTGTTGACATTGTTGTTTTTGCATGGTTTTTATGCTTAAGTTCCTCCATGATCATCTGCAATACAACCAATCCGAAGCAAGAGAAACTGACCCTTCTATGTCCTGGCAGACTTGAGATGGAGCAAACCATCCTGAGGTCTCCACTGCCTATACTTGAGACAAATATCCTTGAAGAATTGTAGCCACAGTTTTTTGCCATCAGTTTTCCAATCACGCTCCTTCCAAGTCCCTGACCATTGAGGAAAACCACTTGTTACAGTCTGAGTCAGTGTGTGGTCACCTGCCTGGGTGTTTTTATTTTTTCTTTCCAAATATAATGTGTGCTGCCTCATGTTCTGCCCACTGTGGCTATTTACCTTTACCAGTACCCTTCAAAATGTCCCCAAGTGGGGCTATAATGCTACTAGTGTCCCCTCAATGACAGTGTTTGCAAACATACAGAACTATCTTTAAGACAGTCTTCTCTTTCTGTCAGCTGGTCACCATGAGGCCATAGGTGGTGGGTGGGAGGCATTGTGACAGGACCAGGTGCTACAGATATTTAGGTTACTTTTTCGGGTACCTTTCTTGTCTCTTCAGGATCTTCTCAGGCCCAGTTAGGTTCATACCACTTGCATTTGCTCATGGTTGCTTATGTATACACTCTACTTACGGGCTTGATGGGTCAGAAAACAACTAACTCATGGTGGACCATTCAGATCATATGATGTTCTAGTTTGCTCTCTATTTCTGTGTTAAAAGATTCCGACCAAAACCAATTTGGGTGAAAATGGATTCATTTGGCTTATACTTCTGTGCCACAGTCCATCATTGAAAGGAGTCAAGGTAGGAACTCAAGGCAGGAGCCAAGGAAGGCACTGATACAGATGCAGAAGTCATGAAGGAATGCTGCCTGCTGACTTACTCCCTCACTGCTTCCTGATCCTGGATTAGCCAATCCTGAACCACCCACCTAGCTGTGGGATTACCCAAAGATGGTGGATCTTCAGTTAATAATCATTCAATAAGAAAACAGCTCACAAACTTGTCTACCAGTCAATCTGATGGAAACATTTTCTTAATTAAGATTTCCTCCTCCCAGATGACCCTAGTGTGTGTCAAGTTGGCCAAAAAATAAATAAAACAAACAAACAAAACAAAACAACTAACCAGGATACATGCATGGTAATTTGGTGGCTAGTTGGCAAGTGTTGAGTTTCCATTAAGGATCATGAGCTCTCTCCCAAAGGGAGAACTGTCATATGCAGATACTCCAAAACCCATGGGTGTCTGTTGTGATTCACCTATGGTTGTCTGCCAAAGGCTCCAAACAGCATCCTTATCTGACACTGAGAATTTAACCCAAGAAGCATGCCCGTGTGCATAGCATATTGGGACCTCTTCTAGGTCCCACTCAAAACCAGCAACTTGCCAGGGCATTGGTAATATGGCCTGGAATAACACAGCCTCCATAATCCACACATGCCAATGAAGCTTATCTTTCTTGGTAGTGGGAGAGGGCAGGCACAACCATAGACGAGCTAGGTCTGCATGCCCTAAACTCTTGGACTCTTAGAATGTGTGTTAGGGTCTCTTGGTTAGATTTTATTCTCCATCCTCTGACATGCAAGTGCTTTACCAAGTCCAAAGTGACTGATACCTCCTGTGATGGGAGATGTTATTCTGTAAATATGTTTCTCATACTGGTTAATGAATAAAGCACTATGGCCAATGAGAAAGCAAGATAGGCGGGGCTAGGAGACAAGGAGGAAAGAGGAAGTAGTTGGGAGGAGTCAGCATGGAGAGCCAAGAGAAAGCAAGATGCCCGCTGGCCTGCAGCTCTCCGATAAGATGACAACGTGGAAATACTTAGATAAGTAGAAATGGGTTAATCATTAAGACAGAGCTAGCCCATAAACAATAATAGTAACTGGCCAACAGAATTGTATCAAATACAGAGTCTCTGAGTGTTATTTGGGGCTCGCGTGGTGGTGGGAACAAAGAGTGGGACCAGGCAGCAGGCGGGAAAAACCTGCACGTAACACTCCTGCTCATGGTTCAGTTGGTATAATGACATCAGTGGAATGAACCAGTGTGATACCTGAGGAAGAGACAGGTGATTAAGATCCCTGTGAACTAAGTATGGCTCAGGGTGGGAGAATTAATAACAGCTCAGAGATGGAACTGTAAAGGTGTATGCTGGACCAACCAGACGAAAGCAAATTGCAGAAACACCATTCACCAGATGAACAATCTGCACAATCAAGTGTCAAGGAATGTACTGACCTTCTCAAGCAGAGAACCCTCAGCAGGTACAGCAGGTGCAGTTGGAGTCATCATTCAGTTGTGTTTGCAACAACCGTCAACCTTCTACATGGGCCAAATGTGGGATGTGGGATGTGGGGTGTGGGGTGTGATGCATCTTTCAAGTCCTGTGGTCTCTGTGGTCTCTCCAAGGAACAAGATATTTTTCTTACTTTACTGCTTCCCAGGTGGAGGTAGCTGAAATGGCTTGGTTTAGCCTAGACCCTCTCCAACTCTCTGCAAGAGCTTTCCCTCCATAGATCATGGGATCAGTATGGGAATGTTGCTAACTCTTAAGTACATCTATTTCAATTATACATTCTGAACTGGGAAAATTACTGTCTTAGGGTTTTTATTGCTGTGACAATGACCATGGCAACTCTTATAAAGAAAACATTTAATTGAAGGGGCTTGCTTGCAGTTTCAGAGGCTCAGTCCATTATCATCAGAACAAGCATGGCGGTGTGCAGATAGACGTGGTGACAGAGTAGTAACAGAGTCCTACATCTTGCAGGCAACAGGAAGTTGACTGAGACACTGAGTAGTATCTGAGCATAGGAAACTTCAAAGCCCATCCCCACAGTGACACACTTCCTCTAATAAGTTCACACCCACTCACTCCAACAAAGCCACACCTCCTCATAGTGCCACTCCCTATGAAATTTTAGGGGCCAATTATACTCAAACTACCACAATAATCACAAAATGAATCTGGGGTTCCATAGTGACTAGCACTCTATTCATCAGCCAGCCTCCATAAGTCTCTACTTCAACTGTAGGACCACAGTGCTGTCTGGGATCTTGAAGAATCAATTTCAATCCAAAGCAGCCATTATCCATTAAGGTCCCAAAAGTTCGATTATTGTGCTGAGATTATTTTCCCCAAATGTGCAAGGCTGAAATTCCCCTTAGGAAGAATGGGAGAAAGATTAACAGTAAAACTTGTTGGTAATGTAGCAACTTGGTCCTTTCTCAGCAGTGCCTGGCCTTCCCTTCATTCAATGAGCTCTGGGTCTGGGAGCCAATCCAAATCCTGAAATTGTTGAGGGTCCATGACTCTTTTGCTATGAGTCAAGGTAGCCTATGTTCATTAGCACTGAAATATTTCTGTCCATACAGACGGAATGAGAATTTAGTAGACTTCCTGTTCCCTTCTTGTTATACTATGATTAATTAGCTAATGTCATTTGAGTCAGACCATTTCTGATCATTGTTTTGCCCTCTGCTCTACTGAACGAACAATTGAGTGCTGCCACTTGGTCCCTCTCCCTCTGAAATGTAATTATTCCATTTACATTTCCCAAATAAAAGTCCGTGGGTCTCACTGTGAGGTCTGGTGCACAGAGAAAAGCACAACCCACTCTTCAAGAATGTGTGCTTCCTTAGGAAGTCTCCCCCTTACAGGACACAAATACCGCTACCTCTGTGCCCCCACAGAACATCATGGAAGAGCGGCGGAACGGCTATAAGTGGCAAAGGGCGGAGACTGGACATGCTAAGAAATGCTGTACTCTGGGTATGGCCAATGCTGTCATAAACAGACAGCAGGTGTAGCTACTGCACAAGATGTGTACACACACACTCGAAGATGTGGTACAGGAGTGGGAATAGTAGCAAGAGGTGGATACCTCCATGAAATTGTCCAAAAAGGAAGAAATAGTCACAGTACTATTCCCACCAAAAAAAAATGTGCATCAACATGTTATATCATGAAATTTTTGTTGTTGTTTTTGAGACAGTGTCTCTATATGTAGCCTGGCTATCCTAAAACTCACTCTGTAGGCCAGGCTGGCCTGGAACTCACAGAGATCCATCTGCCTCTGCCTCCTGAATGCTGGGATTAAAAGTGTGTGCCCCTTCACCAAGCTACATGTAAATATTAGAGTATATCTAAATCAGGAAGGTGAGATGCCCCAGTGGGTCAAGAGCCTTGTTGCCAAGCCTGAGAATCCAAGTTCCACCCCTGGGTACCACGTGGTGGTGGAAGAGAATCACCTCCAAATGCTGACCTCTCACCTTCACACAGGCCCAGAACACACGCATACATGTGCACACAGATGCGCACACACATACACACACTCACACAACACACAGACACACACACACACACAGCACACACACACCACACACACCACATACACACTCACACAACACACAGACACACAGATACACTCACACACACCACACACACACACACACACATACAGACACTCACACAACACAGACACACACATACCTCACATACACCATACACACATACCATACACACTCACACACACACATCACACACACCACACACACACACCACACACACACATACCACACACACACACACACACACACACATACCACACACACACACACCACACACAGACATACAGATACACATACACACACTCACACAACACACAGACACACACAGACACACATACACCTCACATACACCATACACATACACCATACACACACCACACACACTCACACACACACACCACACACACACACAGAAACACACAGACACACACAGACACACACACACCTCACATACACCATACACATACACCACACACACACCACACACACTCACACAGACACACACACACCACACACACCACATACACACTCACACAACACACAGACACACAGATACACTCACACACACCACACACACACAGACACTCACACAACACACAGACACACACATATCTCACACACACCATACACACATACCATACACACTCACACACACACACACACACACCACACACACACCACACACACATACTACACACACACCACACACCACACAGACACACAGACACACACTCATACAACACACATCCACACACACACCTCACACATACCATACACACATACCATGCACACTCACACATACCACACACACACCACACACACATACCACACACACCACACATACATACACACACCACACATACATACACACACACCACACACATACACACACACACATACACACACACATACACATGTCACACACACACACCAAACACACACTCACACACCACACACATACTCACTCACACACACCACAAACACACACAAAACACATACACATTAAGTAAATAAATGAATATTTTAAATTTTTAAATCAATTTTAAACTGTTTAAAATCAAATGAACTAACCCAAAATACTAGTGTAAGTGTTGGCATGTCTTCTGGATACCCTGTCTCTCTCTCTCTCTCTCTCTCTCTCTCTCTCTCTCTCTCTCTCTCTCTCTCTCTCTCTCTCTCTCTCTCTCTCTCTCTCTCTCTCTCTCTCTGAGATAGGGTCTCACTATGCAACCCTGGCTGACTAGTATTCAACATGTAGACAAGCCTAGCCTTGAGCCTCTACTTCCTGAGTGCTGGGGTTAAAGGTGTGCACCACCACCCAGGGCCCACAGCTGGCCACTTTTTGCTACATATTGCTGTCAACCATATAAACTGTTGGCTTCTCCTCTTCCTTTCTAATTCTGTGAGTTACTTTCTGCCTAACGGTCCAGGTGTCCGTAACCATGGCTAATCTGGTTTTCTATTCCTTCCACTATTATCCCACACTATCTATTCCCACACAAGCCCCTCAGATCTCTCTTGTACAATGAGGAGCCCCAGTGTGTTTTGGGGAATACAGTGAAGCTCACCTCTATGGACCTATGGAAACTTGAGTCAGACCCAGAGGGAAAATGAGGGGTACGTATGAGACCCCAGGAGACCAGTGTATCACCTAAAACCTGTATCAGGGAACATAGCTGTTTCTATACACACTTCTAAAATAGTTCAGTACAGCCCAGGAGGGCAGCACCTCAGGGGGTGTGGTAGGCATGTTGCCACTTCCTCCAGCAGAATAAACCCACCAGAATTGAGGGATTCAGAGGGCCAGTGAGATGGTTCAACAGGTAAAGGAGCTTGCTGCGCAGGCCTGGTGACCTGAGTTTGATCCCTGGAACTCACACACAGGAGAAGGGACAGAGCCAACTCTATAGGGCTGCCCTCTGACCTCCAGATACTCTTCCTGGCATGCATCTCCCCCGACACAAATAGTAAATAAGTAAATGATTGAGGAGTTCAGTTTCCTTTCCTCTGCCTCACTGGCATCGTCACACACATTTCTGCCCAGAGTCACTAGATCCCATCCTTTCCCACCTGTGTCACTGCTTTGGCTGCCTTCACACTTCTAGACTGAGACTGAAACTTCCATTGTCATTGTGGAAGTGACTACATAGGCCCTACCTTGACCTCCCAGGGATAAAATACTATATAGAGACACTTTCCACTTCCACCTTTCAAGTCTTATTCATGAAAGACACATGCTATGGTGCGTGCTAACGAGTTCCGCAGTGGCTGTGTGTTGACGCCATAGTGATTGATGAGCTTGACACAGTCTAGCGTCACTGGGGAGGTGGGCCTCTGGGTGCCTATGAAGTGTGATCACCTGTGGTCCAGGACTGCAGATGGAGAAAGTGAGCATCAGCCTTTCATGGTCCCTCTCAACTTCCTGCTTTTGGATGTGACTGTTGCTGCCTTGACTACCCCACCATGATGAACTCCACCAACCATGATGGAGAAGAAACCCTTTCTGCTTTCAATTACTTTTCTCGAGGAAAGGTATCTAAGACAACTGGTAGATTGGAGCCTTCTGCCACTCAAGAGGAGAAAGGGTTTATTTTCCATTTGTTATATACTGTGACCAGAAAAGAAACTGAGACAGGAAAGAATTATAGAAAACAGTCTTTACCTTAACCCAAGACTAATCACACTGGGCTGGGGCCTTCAGGGATTCTGAGTGAAGAGACAAGTTAAGCCCTTTGCTGGCCTGCCCTATATGTGTTTTATTTAAGGAACCCACTTCTTCGGCATCTGTTGCAACAAGCAATGCAATGTTTTCTGTCATCTTGCACGTGAACTCTCTGGTGGCCTAGCTTAGTCCTGACCACCGTGGTCTCTGAGTTCTATGTGATGAGAAATGGTGGGGGGTGTCCTTCTGTATGCTGTCAATATATGTTTCTCTTGTTGGTTGATGAATTAAGCTGTTTTGGCCAATGGACAGGCAGGAAGTATAGGCAAGGCTACCAGATTAGGAGAAGTCTAGGAAGAGGAACGCAGAGAGTGAATCTAGGAGATGCCATGTAGCTACCAGGAAGGTAGGAGGTCTGGGCATTCTCCGGTAAGC